>CALYLW010001578.1:185303-222355 GCA_944989445.1 Ampullaceana balthica
TATTATTATTATTATTTGTTCACTAATATAGCGCAGTACCCCAGCCTACAGCTGGGCTCACAGCGCTTTACAAACATGTTCAACAACTACATACAATACATTGCACTCTAAATCAGTGGTTCCTAACCTTTTGGGGTCCATGCACCCCTTCAGATTCCAAAAAAGTTCATGCACCCCCTCGTGAAACTTTCAGAAAATGCATTATAAACTATGTTTATTTTAGGAACACAACAGTTTTGATCATAGGCAACAGCGAATTTAGTGAGAGATCTGCTGCTTCTTATGATCAATCAGCAATTTAAATTTGGGGACTGTTTTGGACAAAGCAACTCTCATGTCATCCTCTGCATTCAACTTATTCCTTTCATTGGTTTTAATCGTCAAAAGTGTGGAGAATCCTGCTTCACAGAGATAGTTTGTGGCAAATAAAAGGAGAGTCAGTACTGCCCTCTTGGGTAGGAATCTAGCTGGGCACACCAAAATTCAATCAAGGTATTGCAACTGAAGGCACTCCTCAGTACTTCTCTGGTTCTCAAATCAATCAGGTCATCTTTAGCAAAGTCACTTTCATCAATGTTGTCCAAGTCACAGAGAAAAGGATTGCGAATCCAAAAATCTTTCCTAGCAATGTCTTGACAGAAATACCCATCAAAGGACCTTTGCAATGTTGAAAGGTGCTCTGAAGTTTCCCCTTTGGTGTTGTCAGGCAGTGATCCCTCAGTGCTTCCTTCTACACCAGATATTACAACTTCATCCAAGAGTGGAAAGTTGGCCAAGTTGGACTTTTCTAGTCGTCGTTGGAATAGTGGCAGTTTGTTAAGGAAGGCTTGCAATCTCTCAGTAGCATCCATTACAGTCACAGCAGGTCCTTGGAGAGATGTGTTCAACTCATTCAAGATGGTGAAGATGTCAGCCAGGTATGCCAAGTAATGAATGAAATTTCGACAGTCAAACTTGTCAGCAAGGTCACTCTTTTTTTCTTGAAAGAAAATGGCAAGCTCCACTTTCAGTTCTACTAACCGAGAAAGCATACGTCCCCTGGACAACCAGCGCACCTCAGTGTGGTAGAGCAGAACTTCATTCTCAGAGCTCACCGCCTGACAGAACAACTTGAAGAGGCAGTGGTTCAAGGCATGTGAGCGGATAAAATTTACAACTTGGACTGCAGTAGAAAGAACTGACGTCAAGGCTGGAGGTAGAGTTTTGCATGTCAGTGCCTGACGATGAAGAATACAGTGTGTAGTGACAATATCTGGAACTTCTTTCTTTACCAGTGCTGAAAATCATGACTTATTACCGAGCATGGAGGGAGCACCACCTGTGCAAATTGAAGACATTCTTAAAGTCCAGTCAAACTGGTTTTCAATGAAGAATGCCCTGACTAGCTGCAGCACATCAGCAGCTTTTGGTAGTAGCTAGGGGTGGCTTACAAAAGAGAAATTCCTCCTTCAGCAATCCACTGAGAACATATCTAAGAAATACAAGAATCTGACTTTATTGTGCTACATCAGTGGATTCATCCAGCTGCATGCTAAATGGAAAAGGACTGCTTCTCATCTCGCACAAGACTTGATCCAGAATGTCTGCAGCCATGTCACTAATCCTGGAATCAATAGTGTCATTGCACAAAGGAACTTTCTCAACCTGCTTCCTCTGCTGGTGACCACACATCAGTTCCACCATCTCCAGAGCACAAGGCTTCACCAAAGGTCTCCAATGGTGTGGGGCTTCTTGTTCTTTGCAATAAGATATGCAACCTTGAATGATGCCTCCAGTGCAGATTTCTGTGACAAAGAAAATCCAAGCTTGGGCAAGGTACCTGAGGTCAAGAAGCGAGCTCTCTTCTGCTTGAAAACCTCAACACTGTCCTTGGAATTGGATGGATGGACTTTCTCCAAGTCCTCTCGTAGTCTAACAGGCTTCATGTTGTCATTGCACATGATTTTTTGACAGTGGAAGCACTGAGGCTTTTGTGTTCCATCTCTCTCTCTCTCTTTTTATTATTTATTAACGATTTTGAGGGGGTGATGACAATCGGAAAGTCGTACCAGTCAGGCAATTTTTTAACTGACGAAGTTGATGTTTTTAATGACTGGAATTGGATGCTCAACTCAAGATTTTAGGTTTCAATGACGAATAATGGCTTAAAATTAACGATTTTAAGACCTTTTCATCGTACAGAGCAATAAAAGTGAAGGAAAAAAAAACAACGTTTACATCCGCTCAAAACAGTTAGAGGGTCACCGGAAGAGATATATCGGACGTATTTGATGACAAAATTAAATTATTTTTAGAAAACTGTGACGTAAAACACGAAATTCCGAGGAACACGTAGAGCGAACCGTTCATTTTGCGAAAGTTTTTCCGTCAATTTTTGACGTGCGCAGAACGATGCGCGAACGAGTAAAAAAAAAGGTTGTATATGGGCGCCCTTTAACGCGGCATGCCTTTCTTATGGTTTACATTTTCAGATTATCAGTTTTTCTTTCTTTTTTTCCTTCTTCTTTTTTTCTTCTTTTTTTTCTGAATGGTTCATGCACCCCCTGGAACCTGCTCATGCACCCCTTGGGGGTGCATGCACCACTGGTTAGGAACCCCTGCTCTAAATCTTCCTAAACATAGTTACACAATAAATTTCATACGAATGTTCAGATATGGACGCATCACCGTCATAGGCTGTTAATTTGATGGAGCAATCCTTAGCGGAACAGGAGTCCATGATGAAGATCCTGGTCCAGAAATAATAACAAGACAAATACACACAATTAAATAAAGGTATCGGTGAAATCTTTAGGAAACTCCTTCAAATTACGATTCCAGTAAACAATTCCTTGAAAACATCCGGTCTTCCCTGCGCTGCGACGGCGGAGCGCAAACTGCCACCAGATGTCCGAGTGTCCTGTTACCGTTGTGCCACATGTCTCAGAGCTGTCGGTGGAGCAAGCCACCGGGAAAGCCCACTAATGAAGCACAAAGGGGGGGGGGAGGGGGACACCTCTGAGTATCATTAACCAGCCCCCCCTCTACCTTGCAGCTGTCCGCCTATGACGCTCACTCATTGTGGTCTTGGAAACTGAGCAGTCGTCACGTGCTCAAGTTTGGGTTGGGTCTATCACGTGACCAGCGTCCATAGAAACGCGATCCCGTATTTGGACAGATTGTTGGGAAATTTTGCAGACCGGAGCCGTTCGCTTCAGTGAAAATCAGCTTGATGGCTTGGCGCGGCTGTCGTGCGCAGGCTTGTGAACGGGGAATTACGGTTAAATCGTGCGCACCGTATGCGCCCCGTGCGGGAATGGGACACTCTGACCAGCCAGAGTATTAAAAGTGACCAACGGTATGGATTTATCGTCACAGTTAAGGCGGTGCCACGTTTACGGCTTAACTCAATTTTATTTGGGGAGACCGATGCAACCCAACGATCTTTGATCTGCGATTTTTTGGCGCCTCTTCGACAACTTATTTCTGTCATCACTTAACCCAGCTTTATAGCGTGATCCTTGTTACTTTCAATTATTATATACTTTTAACTAAATCCCCGACTTGCTACTTCCTAACAGAAACACGCTCTTTTGTGTCGTGGCTCTTGGACTACCCTCAGTCATAAAAACATGTTTGACAATTTAAACTTATCTCACTGTTGACAGACACTCAGCCATAAAAAAAATTATCAAAATCTGCAGCTCCTCAGGCAAAACGTTATGACATAAATTTGCATGTATTTTATTTAAATATCTTTCTTCGCCTTCAAGTGATACACATTATTTTGGATAAACCAATCGACGTTTAAATAGACACCACCAGTACGATTGAGATTTATGATTTGACTACTCTAAAAAAAAGGACGTGTAAATAGACATCACATAAATGTCGTGTAAATAGGCGATACCATAAGACGAGACATGTAAATAGAAATAGACCAGACCATGACAAAGAGACGTGTAAATTGATCAGGCCATGAGATAGAGACGTGTAAATAGACCAGACCATGAGATATAGATGTGTAAATAGACCAGACCAAGAAATAGAGACGTGTAAATAGACCAGACCATGAGATAGAGACGTGTGAATAGACCAGAGCATGAAATAGAGACGTGTAAATAGACAAGACCATGAAATAGAGACGTGTAAATAGACCAGACCATGAGATAGAGACGTGTGAATAGACCAGACCATGAAATAGAGACGTGTAAATAGACCAGACTATGAAAAAGAGACGTGTAAATAAACCAGACCATGAGACAGAGACGTGTAAATAGACCAGATCATGAGATAGAGACGTGTAAATAGACCAGACCATGAGATAGAGACGTGTAAATAGACCAGACTTTGAGGTAGAGACGTGTAAATAGACCAGAACATGAAATAGTGACGTGTAAATAGACCAGACCATGAAATAGAGATGTGTAAATAGACCAGACTATGAGGTAGAGACGTGTAAATAGACCAGAACATGAAATAGTGACGTGTAAATAGACCAGATCATGAGACAGAGACGTGTAATAGACCAGACCATAATATAGAGATGTTTAAATAGACCATACCATGAGATAGAGACGTGTAAATAAACCAGACCATGAGACAGAGATATGTGGCTAACCTCACCAATCCCCCTTAAGACAGCAGGCCTCCAGAGTCACCTCAGCTCAGTGGCGTTGTCCTACAAGCATGCCACTGGAGGGCTCTAGAGCCACTAATGAACCCCCCACTAAGCCTTGCCAGAGTCAGTTTACCAGGGAGCCCTAAGGCCTGTGGAGAATGAAGGATTACAGTTGGTGAGCGGCGATCCGCCAACCCCATCCCCCCACCCCAAAAGCAGGATCAAGGGAGTACACTTCCTCTCATCCCTTTGGATGACCCCCCCCCCACACACACACACACACTTTTTTTTCGACGACGCCCGCGGTTAAGTTCGGTATAAATAACGATTTCTGCTGATCTGCCGACAGTTACCACAACCCGGGGACATACGACTGGTGGGGTGGAAGAAAAAAAAAGGGGGGGGGCAGGGGCATCAGCTGATCTGCTGACTTCAATTGACGAGTAGGGTCGGCTCGTGTCACGCCTGGGGTTTAAAAAAAAAGAAGAAAAAAAAACTCCCCCACTCCCCCCACCCCCAACCTCCACAAAAAGTCAAATTTGTCACGAACATAAAATTAAAATCCTGCCCAGTCCTCCTTGTCACACCCTCCTCAAAGAGGATGACGAGGATAATGGCATTAGTGTTTGCTTCCACTCCATCATTTCATCAAGATATCTTTAAAATTATGTTGCTGTGTTTAGAACGTTGATAGAAGGCCTTCATAAGTGAATAGGATGAGCGGGGGGGGGTAGCTTTAATGTCTCCCCAACCCCCTCACAAATAACGTCTCACCCCTTCCTCCTAACTAATGCGCCGACATACACACTGGGACATTGTACCAACAACACTAGTCGTCTGAAGACGTGTGACATCATTTAATTGGAGCTCAGTTGCTGAAGGTGACGCTTGTCTGCCTGGAAATTCTCCTGTTGCGTATGGTTAACCCGACGATATAGGACAAAATGCGCCACACTAACATTGAAATGAAACCGCAAGACATCTCTTGGTTGTACAGATTTGGTATGCTTATATTTATTTTAAAAAATTATTATGGTTATACGCATGTACAATTAGGAATAATTATCGGAATGTACAATCACGAACTATTATTTGTATGTATAGGGTTACCATACGCCCGGGTTTTCCCCGGACATGTCCTCTTTTTGTGGCCCTGTCCGGGCGGCTTTCCACAAAATGGCTTTTGTCCGGGTTTTTCTCCGCCTCAAGCAAACAACCTGCTGTGATCTATGATTCCAACGTCGATTTGCTCAAATGCAGACGATTTTGATGATAAGGACTCAGCATAAGATACTTTCAATACTGTTTGGTAAACTTCGGTGATTTAGTTATTAACTTACTGTTTCTTTTCAGTCAGCTAGTGTGGTGCCCTGAACACTCAGTGTATGTTAATACAAGTTTATAATTAAATAAGAACAATATTTTCTGTAGTTTAACTTTAATTTTATTGATACAACGCTTAATACAGTTCGATCCCGTTAAGTCGCGCTTCGTAATTGTGTAACTTCGGTTAAGTCGCTGTAATTCCATGGCTCCCAAATTTTGAGACGTAACATAGCAATAAATAATACGTACGTATAATTAAAGTTCTTTTAATATATTGTATTAAAAATAGTGTACCAGGATATGTATTTAATTATATAATACGTGAGTATTAACTTAATTTAATTTGAAATAAATATTATAGGAAAAAAAAACATTTTTATTTCCATCTTTTATTATCGCTTAATAAGTTACACTGAAATCTGTTCTAAGTGATGATAAATAGCGATTCACATAAGTCGCGATTACTTTAGTATGGACCAATGTTCCCTTTTTAAGCTGCACGGGTGCGCGGCCGTGCATATATTTGACAGACGCCGCGCAGCAGTTTGGAATTACCGCGCAGCAAATTTGCCAAAATGTTGCACAAAATAATGATGCTGAGCAACATTGCACACGAGTTTTATGACTTTGCACACGGACCAACGAACCTTAGAGGGAACATTGAGTATGGACCCGAACGACCGCGACTTAACAGGGTCCTATCTGATGAAAATTTAGTGTCCTCTTTTTTTTCATCTGACAATTATGGTAACCCTAGGTACGTACAATAAGAAATGATTATAGCAGGTCTCTACAATTATTATTTTCAACAAAATTGTTGAACATTAATGACTACTCTTGATAAACATTCAACAAAAACATCATATTTGAAATGTCTTATTTTCATATTTGGCAACTGACATATCAACAAGTGTTATTTTATTCAATCCTCAAGGACCCACGACCATTATAACTCCTATATTTTTTAAAACACTCCTTAATAGGCATCCTATATAATAAAAGGCAAATTTTTGTCCGTTCTGTCCAATCATCTATAGCGATTGGTCCCTCAAACACATATGACTCCTACAGCCAATCATATTCAACACGTTTACGCGGACGTTCAAAACGAGTTATTTTTGGTGCAGTATTTCTTCCAAGACTTTATTTTGAGTTATGCGCGTTGGGATTTATAGCAAAAAGCTCTGTTTTTACGAGTTATTTATTTTAACTATAATGAATAGTATTTTTGACGTGATGCACATGTATGCCGGTCGAGACGGCTGTTGTTACAACAACATGCTACCGAACGGTGGCGGAACATCTTTGGACGGGCTTTGTTGCTCGTATATATTAAAAATCTATCAACCGGCGTGATGAATCTCGTTGAAATCCCTCTCGGAAAAAATGTCGGCCCTATCCCTAGTGTAGGCTTGAATAGAGAAGGGGGAAAAAGGGAGGGCGGGGGAGAGGAGGCTACCCAGCCTTGAATGAATTTGACTGAACTGGTGTTGGTGTAAAAAAAATAATAACTTATTTAAGCCAGTTATTTGCAACGGGGCGGTAACATGATCAGACCACGCGACAACGCGCCGTCCAAGGTGCCATCATGAGATGATATTATTAGCGCCCCATCACGCAAGGGGAGGCAGTTACCAAAGTTCATCGATAGGATATTATGTTCTCGGGTGGTCTCCCCTCGGTGGCGTGGCGTCAGCAAATATGGCGGCCATCGGAGTCGGGTTTCCCCGTTTAATTTCTGATCCAGACGTGACATCACAGTGACACGTCATGGAATGACACCCAGGAGGACACGAGATATGGTAAAACAGAAGATCATGGCCGGTCAGGGGACCTCTTGACTTTTGGTGAGGGTGGGGGAAGTGGAGGTGGGGGGCGATTTACGAAAAAAAAATTCACTTAAATTAATTTAATCTTGATTTAAACGTGATAAAATATTAATAATAAAGACTTCAATTTAGTCTTTAACATCATAATTTAATAATAAACACTTCAATCTTCTTATACATAACACAACATTATTTATATATAAACATTTCAACTGTTTCCTTAAGTACCCTGACATAAGACAAATACATATTTAGAATCTAAATTATAGATCTTTAAATGAAAATTATCAATTATTAAATACATCTCCATAAAAATGTAATATCTCTCTCTCTCTCTCTCTCTCTCTCTCTCTCTCTCTCTCTCTCTCTCTCTCTCTCTCTCTCTCTCTCTCTCTCTCTCTCTCTCTCTATCTCTCTTGATATTTTTTCTGTAAAATTAATTTTTAAATTATATGTTTAGCCCTTTTAAGATTTCTTCCAGGAACTCTTCAACATCCCCCGTAACCACGTGACCCCTCGCCATCCGATTAACACCGGACATCCGCATGTCCTGTAGTTTATCTAAAGGTCCGTATCTACTTTACGAGATTTCACTCAGCGGAAACCGCCACCCCTCCCCCACCCCCCACCACAGTCCCCTTCCACTGACCTCTTGCCTGTCTGCGAGTTTCAGACTGGTCCCTCGGTCGTGTGCCTTACATCTTGGCTGGAGTCCGGCCAACAATGGACGACCTTTTACACGGGTCCTAGTCTCACACGCTTAATTGGCCATCAGAGTAAACCGGGGGCCGGGCCCGGCACTGTGATAATCTAATAAGGGTCGCCGGGGTCAGCCCCGTGGTGCGGCACTGGAAGGGCGGGGGGAAGGGAGTGGGGATCCGGTAGTGAGTTAATTCAATCCTAGACTGAGTAAGACGGTTTGGTTACTTTCCTGATTGTTTTTGTTTGAGATTGTTAGTGGGGGGTGGGGGTGGGCTGGGAACATGGAGGAGTGAGGAAGTAGGGGAGTGAGGAAGTAGGGGAGTGAGGAAGTAGGGGAGTGAGGAAGTAGGGGAGTGAGGAAGTAGGGGAGTGAGGAAGTAGGGGAGTGAGGAAGTAAGGGAGTGAGGAAAATGGATTGTTCGGGGAATGGAAAGAAGAGAGAGTGGGAAGTGGAGTGGAGTTGGGAGAAGGAAGAGTGGCGAGAAGAAAGAGTGGAAAGTGGAGAGAAAGGAGCGTCATCTTGCATCACGCCCTACTGTTTTATCTCATTCTCGCAATTTTTTTAGACCAATAATTTCAGAAATGAGTGCGTTTTTGAGCGGTCCTCTATGCATAACTGTAGTAGCGCTTGACAGGAGCGTAACAATCCAGACAAACGGAAGTGTGTAGAGTCAATGTCCTATTAAATCCACAATACGATATAAAGAACCGAAACGTCACATTAGCTTTTGACATTCGGCACGATACTCGATAGACACCCTTGAATATGTACAGAAAGCGACTAACCTACGGACAATAGAAGGATATCCATGTGAATGTTTTCTTAGAAGAAGACCTCAGCTTGAGAAAAATGAATGCAAGGGTTCGGCCCAATTTTCCCTTTAAGCTGCGTGGCTGCGCGTACGCGCATATATCTGACCGACACCGCGCAGCTGTTTAGAACTACCGCTCAGCAATTTTTTTAAAAATATTGTACAAAAAATGGAGGCTATGTAACTTTGCACACAGTTGTTGTTTTTTTTATTTTGCACACGGACCAACGAACCTTAAAGAGCACATTGGTTTGGCCTACCCCAACTTGGGGGCCACAACATTAGGAACTCGCCGGGCACAGTGGGGCGATGGCATTTTAAAAAATTCAAGTGATTTTAAATAAAGTTGAATATTTGTGGCTTTTCGTGCACTGCACTATACTTAATAAATATCTCTATTGTTTAGTATTGTACTTGCGTCTCGTAGAAACCTTGAGGAATACACTTGCAGGCTGTACACAAGGGCGTACATTGCTCACCATGCCCCAGGCACTGAAGACACTGCTAGTTGTACACAAGAGTGTACATTGCTCACCATGAACCAGGCACTGAAGACACTGCTAGCTGTAAACAAGGGCGTACATTGCTCACCATGAACCAGGCACTGAAGACACTGCTAGCTGTACACACGGGCATACATTGCTCACCATGCCCCAGGCACTGAAGACACTGCTAGCTGTACACAAGGGCGCACCTTGCTCGTCTTGCCCAGACACTGCAGACTGTACACAAGGACGCACCTTGCTCGTCTTGCCCAGACACTGAGGACACATGCTGCGCTACTGTCTGAATGAACGGCTTATATTTTTATTTAAATAGTTTTTTTTTAAAATTAATTTAAGGAATTTTGTCTAAATCCAGTTTCAAAGGCCATTCAAAGTAACTGTTCAACGAAACAAATCTTGAGGTTCAAATGCAGATTTTGAACACCGTCTCGCGTAGATTTGCGTTTGAAAATTCGATCTGTGGACTGAAATTAACACAGACGGTGAGGGGCTGAAACTGACTTGAAACACATACAATCGCTGTACTCTAACACAAGTTACATCCATGTGAGCCATATGGAAGTAATTCTAAGGTATCCTGAACTTTGAACTCAAACTACAACTAAGAAGACAGCTTTCAAGGTGAACAAGAAATATAAGACATAAGAAAAGAGGTCAAATACAACCCTAACACAACATAGGCCACACTTTTTTCCCCACCACTTTTATTTTTATTTATTTTTTTAAAAAGAAAGAATGAACAACATCATGGTTGACGTCCTTTTAGTGATGGCCATTTATTGAACTAACAACGCTTGAAAAACGTGGCCCATTGTGCTGCCGTTTAATGCGTTGATTATACCCGTTCGCTGTCCGCTTGCCGGTTGGCCGTGTGACCCCAAGTTCATTACAAACGCATCATGTCCACTCCAGGTCCCACACTCAACCACTCTAATGATCAATTTAGAGATTCAAACCCTGGCCCTTCTTTGCCATTGGTCAACAGATTTTCAGCTCAGCGCCCCACTTTCAGACGACAAATGGTCACTCCACGTCTGATCGTCGTTTGGATTGTGCCAAACTGGACGCAAGTTGCTTTTCATTCAGTTTTGTTCACGCTGCACCCTCCATACCCTCCCCATGCCACTCCACTAACCCACCCACCTACCCACCCACCACCACATGACTTCACCATTCCACACACCAATCTCCCTCACCCCAGTTTGCACTCCACTTTCACCCCAGTTTGCACTCCACTTTCACCCCAGTTTGCACTCCACTTTCACCCCAGTTTCGAACCGAGTTCCTGGTTTATGGTTTGAATTCCTGTGATTTGAGTGTAGTTTTGTTACCATCCAGTTAAATTTCGAGGAAAAAAAAGTATTTATTTTGAAAACTTTTATTGCTCTTCTTTAATAAAACAATTTTTTTTAAAACATCTATAAATCAATTTCATTTTTTTTTAATTATTGCGTTTACGTATTTTTAAATCCTTGTCTGCACCCTTGATTGCTTGCTTGTCGCCAAAACTTTGGATCGATTTTAACCCACTTGCTCGTAAGCTAGTGAGCTGAAATTTTGCAGGCAGTTTTGTACCGATGATTAAAACAATGTATCAAAATTTCAGATCGATCGCATGTACCGCAATTAAATTATTGATTTTTTAGATTATTTTATTTATTCCTATGTGTCATGCTATTTTTTGAGATAGAGCGTCGCGGTACGTATTATATTGAACAAACTTTCTGTCGCGCAATAAGGTGCGTATTTTATTGACAACACTTTTATAAACATATTCCTGATCGGTGCGCATTATATTAAACATGTTTTACGACACAACTGCAATTTTGTATTTCTGGATGGTCTGGCGCTGCGTATTATAATGAACACTAGGGGTTGCAGGGCTCCCACTTTTTTTCTTTGTCAAAAGCCCAAGTAACTTATCCTTGTTTTATTCATACGATATATTAAACTTACTGAAATATACACAAAGTAATTTATAATTATAAATCCTCAAATCCTCTTTTTACATCGTTCTCTTTCAAAAATTGAAATATAAGCTAAAACAATGACGTCATATAATATATATATTTTTTAAAGGCGATAATTTTTAATTTACAATTATTTTGCACACCTCCTGATGCGCGCCTTGTATATATATTAAATATAAACTCGGGGACGCGGTGGTCGAGTGGCAGCGCGCTCGACTGGCGTACCGATGGTCACGGGTTCGAATCAATGTCAAGGCAAGGATTTGTTCCCGGGGCCTAGGAAGTCCCTGAGTCACCCAGCTCCGTATGGGTACCTAACACTAGTTAGGCGGCTGGGCAATGCGTGGAACCCACAAAGCCGTGGCATGTGATCGCAGCATCACTTGCCAACAGATCATCTGTCATGGTCTGTGGACGCAATTATCTTCTGCATAGAAGGAGCGTCTGTATTGATAAGATAAGATAAGATAAGATATCTTAAGATAAGATAAACTCAAAAAATGATCTCATAGCGTTACGGATACATACTCCAACCAACCTGTGACTTGGGCTATTATTATAAATAACATTCTTTTAGTTACGTCTCGTACATAAAGGATTTATAGTGAAAAACTTGGTTTTTTACGGGTTTTTTTTATTGTTAACTTTATTTTAATATAAATGATATAAAAAATAAATTTTACGCACTTTCCGCGAATTTAAATTCTAGTATTATATTTTTTTAAGATAACATCTTAACAAAAATTATTGGCAAAAAACGCTTCATATAAATTAATTATCTTTAAATCAAAATTTTCTTAGGAGAATGTATGTATTTAAAGAAGTTCAAAATAATATAATTAGGTTGTTAAAATGAAGATTAGAAGAGATATAGCTTAATAATAATAATGTTACTGAAGGCCAGACATGTATGTATCGCAGACACAAAATAATCGTTTAATTTACTGTTTTTTTTCCTTGGGGGGGGGGAGCACTTAACAAATCGTGAGTGGCCGTTTCGTCCAATCTGTTTGTGAGTCAGTGTAGTGTTAAGTTAGATAAAATATTTGTTGCTTCCCATGGTGGCATCAGGAAAAGGGTTACCAGTTAGAACACAACCAATGGAAACTTTTAATAGAGAATAATAATAATAAATAATAATAACGATAAAAATAATAATAATAATATTTTCATTTCAGTTATTTATTTTCATAACAACTATTTTCACCAAAGATACGTATTTCTGCATTATCTCAGGCCAATAAGCCGGTGGAAAGTGGGTGAAAATTCCCTTTTCTATAATTGTAAGTCGGATATGAGAACTGGTTTGTGAAACAATATAAAATCGATAAAATTTCGACAAATCACTTTGATCATCCAGCCACATACACCTCTCTCTCTTTACACACACACACACACACACACACTACACACTCACAAACGCTCCCTGTGTCTCTCTATTTCTTTATACCTCACTCAGCGCGTCTACTCCACCTATCTCTGTCTTCTATGACCCCTCTGTCTCTTTCTACACACAACCACACAAAGAAGCGGGGATGTGGTGGCGAGATCCAGGCAGACGTTCAAAACTTGACGTTGTCATGCTTGACGGCTGGTCAGTGGAGAGAGGACATTCCATAGAACCAAAGAAAGGAGAGAGAAGAATAGGAGCGTGGGACGGCAGGGAAGAGAGGAAGAGAACGTGTAGAGGAGAAGGGAAATGGAGTGTGAATGAAAGGGGGAGAATTCTGTAATAATGTTTCCATTAAAGCATTCAGCTGCCAGTGAAGTGGTTTTTACTGTCAGCTCACATCTCAACCTTTGCGATCTCAGTCATGACTTCAGTCGGCTCATTGAAATAGTAAAGTCATTAGTCATTAGGGAAAAAATTCGATTATTTTTCCTTAATGCTTTTCTTAAAGAACAAGACTAAATTAGGAGCCCCAAGCAGGTCCATGTATAGAGGAAGAAATCACAGATCGATGTACCACATTCAATGCAAAGAGGGGGGAGGGGGGGCGAGTCATTGGAAAGAAGGTATGACCACTCATCAAAGGCCCCTTTCTTCCCCCGTGACATATTTTTATAATGAAGCAACTAACAACCCAAAACTGAATGCCCATGTGTGTGACGTGTGTGTGTGTGACGTGTGTGTGTGACGTGTGTGTGTGTGACGTGTGTGTGTGACGTGTGTGTGAGACGTGTGTGTGTTACGTGTGTGTGTTACGTGTGTGTGTGACATGTGTGTGTGTGACATGTGTGTGTGACATGTGTGTGTGACATGTGTGTGTGACATGTATGTGTGTGTGTGTGTGTGTGCCTTTCCCAACGATGGTTCCTAATCTCGTTGACTTAGTGTGACGAACTGAGCATTGAAAAAATAAATAAATAAATACATTAAAAATTTAAGTTACTGACTAAATCTAACTTGCCAGGATGAGCAGCTGGAACAAAAATGAAGGCTGGAGTAGGTCACCTTGAGCCACACTAGATTATATCCCCTTGTGCCATACTAGAGTATCTCCCCTTGAGCCACACAAGAGTATCTCTCCTTGTGCCACACTAGATTATATCCCCTTGTTCCATACTAGAGTATCTCCCCTTGAGCCACACAAGAGTATCTCTCCTTGTGCCACACTAGATTATATCCCCTTGTGCCATACTAGAGTATCTCCCCTTGAGCCACACTAGATTATATCCCCTTGTGCCATACTAGAGTATATCCCCTTGTACCACACTAGATTATATCCCCTTGTGCCACACTAGATTATATCCCCTTGTGCCACACTAGATTATATCCCCTTGAGCCACACAAGAGTATCTCTCCTTGTGCCACACAAGAGTATCTCCCCTTGAGCCACACAAGAGTATCTCTCCTTGTGCCACACTAGATTATATCCCCTTGTGCCATACTAGAGTATCTCCCCTTGTGCCACACAAGAGTAAGTCCCAAAAACAAAAATGGCTTTAAGAAGTCCTTTAATGATTAAACTAATGGGTCTTATAGAAGAAGGGGTTGACTTGACTTGACTTATCTATACAGACGCTCCTTCTATGCAGAAGATAGTTGCGTCCACAGACCATGACAGATGATCTGTTTGGCAAGTGATGCGGCGTTCACAGGCCACGGCTTTGTGGGTTTCACGCATTACCCAGCCGCCTAACTACATGTAGTGTTAGGTACCCATTCGGAGCGGGGTGACTCAGGGACGCCCTAGGCCCCGGGAACAAACCCTTGCCTTCACACGGATTCGAACCCGTGACCATCGGTACGACAGTCCAGTGCGCTGCCACTCTACCACCGCGTGTAAGACAAACACAACTCTGTCACCAAGCTCCAAACATTCTAATTACGCGTCTGCTTTGCAAATATACCACCTGGCAATATGTTAGGTTGTGGGTTGATAGTAGATTTTATTGAAAAAGTTTGGGAAGGAAAATTACAGGTGTGTCGAATTATGTTTGACATCGTTTTAAAAAAACAACACAAAAAAAACCATTACAGGCGCTCCTTTTATGTACAAAGTTATTGCGTCGTATGTTTTTTTTTAAATTAGAACAAACAGACCATCCTGGCCTGTTGGGTTGACCACCCCTCCCCTCAACCATACCAGAAACGACATGACACTTAGAATACCAATAATGCCCTCAACATCGCCCTGAGATCCTCTACTTGTAAAGGGACCGCTCGATGACGCAATCAGTGCTGGTGACTCGACAGGTTTGGTTGGCCGGGGGTTCTCACATCATGGTCTCAATGAAAAGTCTCAGTGTGGTATTCTCGCAGTCAATTAAGTGCTATCAATCTCCTGGGGTTTTCGACCATTCTATCAGAATCAATGAAGTATCAACTAAATTAAATCGATTCACTCCATCGTCACTTGATCTAACAATTCAGTGTCTGTCAGAAAACGTTTCAAATACTTTTTTCACATGAACTTTGACAATAACTTCCAGTTTTTTAATTAAATTTTCTTTTTTCTTAAATTATCGTGAAGTTTTACTTTAAATATAACTCTTTTCTTTTGATAAACCTAGCAGTTAATATTAAAATGTTCTTTTTTAAAATCTTGTTTGACTATTGCTACTAGCACACCATAAATACCATCTTCTCAGTACCATCTTACCATCTTCTCAGTACCACCTTACCATCTTCTCTGTTCCATCTTCTCAGTACCATCTCACCATCTTCTCTTTACAATGTTAAGATCTTCTCAGTACCATCTTACCATCTTCTCTTTACAATGTTAAGATCTTCTCAGTACCATCTTACCATCTTCTCAGTACCATCTTACCATCTTCTCTTTACAATGTTAAGATCTCTCAGTACCATCTTATCATTTTCTCAGTACCATCTCACCATCTTCTCTTTACAATGTTAAGATCTTATGAGTACCATATTATCATTTTCTCAGTACCATCTTATCATCTTCTCAGTACCATCTTACCATCTTCTCAGTACCATCCTCTCAATACCATCTTCTCAGTACCATCTTACCATCTTCTCAGTACCATGTTACCATCTTCTCAGTACCATCCTGTCGGTACCATCTTCTCAGTACCATCCTGTGGTTACCATCTTACCATCTTCTCAGTACCATCTTCTCAGTACCATCTTCTCAGTGCCATCCTCTCAGTACCATCTTCTCAGTACCACCCTCTCAGTACCATCCTCTCAGTACCACTCTCAGTACCACCCTCTCAGTACCACCCTCTCAGTACCACCCTCTCAGTACCATCCCTCTCAGTACCACCCTCTCAGTACCACCCTCTCAGTACCACCCTCTCAGTACCACCCTCTCAGTACCACCTCTCAGTACCACCCTCTCAGTACCACCCTCTCAGTACCATCCTCTCAGTACCACCCTCAGTACCACCCTCGCAGTACCATTCTCTCAGTACCATCCACTCAGTACCACCCTCTCAGTACCATCTTTTCAGTACCATCCTCTCAGTACCACCCTCTCAGTACCATCCTCTCAGTACCATCTTCTCAGTACCATCTTACCATCTTCTCAGTATCATCTTAGCATCTTCTCTGAGCCATGTTAAAAAGGTCCTGTTAACTCAAAGTTTGCTCTATGCAATCATCAACAGACTTACATTCCTCCGTCTGCACACAAACACCCGCCCACCGGTTTAAAGAACCCCTGGTATCTGGCAAACAAGTTAAAAGACTGACGTGTATAGTTGATCAACGTTCCAGCTAGGAGTTGGTGACATTCCCAAACACCTCGCGCCCAATCTGAGGAACTCGGAAACACCAACTAGACACACCATCAACGCGAGGTTGTTGCACGCGTACCGTATAATTCCTAATAAAAGGACGTCAGGCTAACGAGAGAGACTTTTGAAGACAAGGAAGACTTTAATTTATACTTGGTACTTGATACCCGGGTTGACTACAGGGGACATATTGAGGGATGCGGGCAGATTTGAAATATTTCTATGCCTCATTAGCCTTGTAGGTTTGTGGACAATTTGTGGTGAGGCCCTCTATGTTTGTGGTGAGGCCCTCTATGTTTGTGGTGAGGCCCTCTATGTTTGTGTTGAGGCCCTCTATGTTTGTGGTGAGGCCCTCTATGTTTGTGGTGAGGCCCTCTATGTTTGTGGTGAGGCCCTCTATGTTTGTGGTGAGGCCCTCTATGTTTGTGGTGAGGCCCTCTATGTTTGTGGTGAGGCCCTCTATGTTTGTGGTGAGGCCCTCTATGTTTGTGGTGAGGCCCTCTATGTTTGTGGTGAGGCCCTCTATGTTTGTGGTGAGGCCCTCTATGTTTGTGGTGAGGCCCTCTATGTTTGTGGTGAGGCCCTCTATGTTTGTGGTGAGGCCCTCTATGTTTGTGGTGAGGCCCTCTATGTTTGTTTTGAGGCCCTCTATGTTTGTGGTGAAGCCCTCTATGTTTATGGTGAGGCCCTCTATGTTTGTCTTGAGACCCTCTATGTTTGTGGTGAGGCCCTCTATGTTTGTGGTGGGCCCTGCAGGCTTATTGTGGGCCCTCTAAGATTGGGCCATGTAGGATTGTGGTGGTCCATGAAGGATTGTGGTGGTCTATGAAGGATTGTGGTGGTCTATGAAGGATTGTGGTAGTTCATGAAGGATTGTGGTGGTCCATGAAGGATTGTGGTGGTCCATGAAGGATTGTGGTGGTCCATGAAGGATTGTGGTGGCCCATGAAGGATTGTGGGTTGGCCTTGCAGGGTTGTGTTGTTGGATCTTACATTTTGACATTTCGAGATCCAATATTACAGATTAAAAGCCGCAATTCGATTTCCAGGGTCTCAAACTTTAATTTACACGACCCCTCAGGGACCACTGGATTACATTTAAGTATGGGGACCGCACTCATTGTTAAAAAGACGACAAGCTACAAGAGCCCTTGAAGTTGACACGGACCACATCCTGGGGCTTTAAAACATTTTGAGGGCGATGTAAGTGACGTCAGAGCTGGACGCTTGACGTGACCAACACGGTCTAGCTGGCCTGTCATGGAATCAACCGTCATGTATTGCGGTGGGCCCTTGTATTGTATTCGTCGGTCTGAACACAACATTGAATGCACAAGTTTAGATTTTTCTTGGACTCGAACCACTAACCTTTTAATTGATACCACCACCACCCCCATAACTATGATATACAAATATAGTTTCAATTTTATTGATGCGCAGAAAAGGCATTTTTCGGAGTTCTAAAGAGCAGAAATAATAGTGTCTACTAAAGGACATTCCGTTTTTATATTTCGTTATAGAGGACGTGCAACGAAATTGTACTTTCCGTCAGCGATGCACCACAAAGCACCAGTGCTGGAGTATTTAATAAAAAAAATTTACTTGAAAAACTGAGATAAGAAGATCAATGATAGCATCTTTAATTTAAAAATGTGTGAAACTATAATTTACACTTTGGAGATTTAATACAAATAATGTGTGCTACTTAGATTTTTCCTTGCATGAATCTCATACGAACTTATAGAAATAGAACATTTGAAGAAAGAAACACGTTTTAATATTCTATTCATTTCAAAATTTTTAAAACTATGAAATATATTGATATAATCTTATGTATATGCCTTTATGTGCTTCATTTAGGTTAGGAGCGCGTAATCTATCTGCCTTATACTTCATACAAGTGGCACGCCACTTGAACTCGATCTCTATAATCAGGGATACAATGTCAAAGAAAATTTAGGATTATCCTATTAGGATTAACCTTTCTTTAAGTTTAAAAACTAATTTCATGGTTCATAGTAAATTAATTTGAAGAGCCTCTTGAAAATAGTCACTTTAATTTTTAATTACAATTTCCTAATTAGCCATGTAATTGTTGTTCACCTAACTACATACTTCATATTCATTTTATTATTTTAATTTTTTTTTATAGAAAATTCGAGAGCTCATAAATTTTTATATATAATCAATTGTGTTAAATGTATCTTAACTTTTTTTATCTAAAAGTGTCATGATTGAGTTTGCAGCAATAACTACCGTGTACAGAGTTTGAAGCCGATATGTAGCTTTACAACAAAAATTCGTTCTTGCTTTTATTATTTCTTTCGTCAATCGTGATTCTTCAATGCGAACTTTTTTGCGACATTTTCCAAATAGTCGGGATCTCCCTGGCTGGACATGTGTGGTCACTCTCATTAACCTTCAGAACGAGGCAATCAGCCGCTGAACAAAAGGCAGGTCATCAGACACCAGGGCCTGGGCTAATGGGGTTTGATCAACAGACCGGGAGGTGGGGTTGGGGGGGGGCAAACGGGGCCGGCCTGATAATAGATTGACCCCCCCCCCACATGCTTTCACCAGGGTGACCTCATAATGGCAGGTTCACAGGGAGCTAGGGTTCGATTCTGATTAGTATCCTTAGATCAAGATTGGGGTGGGGGTGGTGGAAGAGGTTTGCATGCTGGGTAAGGGGGTGGCTAAAGAGGTAGCGATCGTGGGGTGCAAGGTAGTAGGGGAGTTGAAGTAGAAATGGGGAGTTAGTTCAATAAGGATGGTGTTCGTAAAATACAGAGAGATAGTAAGCGATATATATGTAGCCGAGTGGTGGCTATGATGGTTGTATTACTGTTGTTTATAATATTGCAGTTCACACACACTAACTGAATTGCTAATGATACAACTAAATAAATGCAGGTCGTGAGAATTATAGTTTTACTAACTGTTTATTTGGATAATTTCTTTTCTACAGTTACTAACGTCTAAGTATCTGAACACAGGAAACACAGTTTACAGTTATAAGTTATACTACTGTCTCTAGCACTGTCCTAAGTCTCTCCCTCTACCAGGCGCTGGGTGACTCTTATATAGTTGGTGGACCGGGAGAAGTTGGTTCCGGTCTAGCAGTATTGTCCTAATACATGTGCTCTAATCTGTCTTCTTAATTTCCGGTCCTTGTTAGAAGGAATTCGGAAGGCCTCAACATCCGGCAGCCAAATACACAACATTGTGCTGGGCTGGAAAAGGGGGGGGGGTACTGTTTAGAGGACCGATAATTATCACCTCTGCCGGAAGCAAAATATATCCGCAGCATTCCAAGCTCAACCACAACAGTGTGAGGGGCTGGGGGGGGTGCATATATTATCGAGTCGGAAGTCCTTATCCCCGGTCCCTGTCACCTATCTGTAATCCAACACCTCTGCCGGAGTGAAAAGAGGGCCCCTTGTTGGGTGCGTGAGGAAGGGGGAGGGGAAGGGAGCCGTGGCAGGCGCGCCCTAAGTAAGCTTTGGGGGCACAGCTTTGGGGGCACAAGGCCACATCTCCCCCATGCTTTTGAAACCCAGCGCCCTCGCTGGTGCCATTAAAGACTATAGCTAAATAACTGTCCAAAGTCATAAGTTATCTGAAAATACGCATTTCTGCAAATAGCAATAAAAAATGTAATGCAAACATATCGAACAGCTAAAACAATGAATCTAATCATTTGCTATTATATCATTTGCTAACATTTTAAAGATTTGAAAAACATCCTAGAATGAGATGTTATATGTTATTATAATTATATAAATGTTATCTAAAATTGTTGAGAAGCAGATACATATTATAATTGCAAACAACAAATCTAAAAGTCAATGATATGATTCCGTAATGGTGACGTCACATCATTGTTCATGAGGTATCGCATAGTGTTTCTGCGTTCTCGTCTAGAGACGCATGTCTCTTCTGTAGTTTACACGGCTGGCGATACGGGCTGATCTGCGCGGCGGGGTTTGAGGGGGTAGACTTGTCTCGTCAGTAGTGTGCCCATTTACTGCAGCGCCCCGTGGTCTCGCTCGGTAGATAATTATGGGATCATCCTCATCACTGTCGCTTTCCGCCGGTGGGTCTGTGGGGCTTGCATTTTCATCCGACCTTGGTACCAGGTCAGAGAGCGGTGCTTCAGCTAGCAGAAGGTCCTTCCGATTGACCGTTCGTTCGGACCCCCCGGCCAGCGGCAGTAGTTTATAAACATGCTGGTTGGGTAGGCGTGCGGTGATGCAATACAAGTCGGGCTGCCAGAAGTCTTGGATTTTATTTCGCCCCAAGACTCGATTTCTTACATACACGAAGTCCCCGACTGATAGAGGATGATCTCGGGCGTGCTTGTCCGTGAACGTAGTCCTTTTCACAGCTTCATCTTTTAGATTCTGCAAGGCGAGGCGGTGTGCCTCTAGTAGACGGTAACGGTGCTGTCTCACCCAGTCGGTACTTGTCGCCACAGTATCCATGGGCCGATTTAGTAATTCATCCACAGGTAGTCGAGGTGCCCTACCAAAGAGCAGAAAGTATGGGGCGAACCCTGTGGATGCATGAGGGGTGTTGTTGTATGCTTGTACTAGGTCCGGCAGGAATATAGGCCACTGTCGCTTGTTCTCATGTGGCAGTGAGCGTAGCAGGTTGTGCAATGTTCTGTTGAATCGCTCACACTGTCCATTTCCTTGGGGGTGGTACGGAGTGGTGTGGGATTTTTTGATGTTGTATAAAGCACAAAGCTCAGCCATCAGTCGGGATTCGAAGGACCGACCTTGGTCACTGTGGATTCTCGTTGGGACTCCATACTTTTGGAACCATTCACGGACAAGTACATTGGCCACGGTTACAGCTTCCTGGTTCCGGGTTGGCACGGCTTGGGAAAATTTTGTGAACACATCTGTTATAATTAGCACATCCTCCCTGCCATCGCTGGCTGGCTCTAGTTTAGTGAAGTCGATTGCTACAACCTCAAACGGATAGCTTGCGAGGATCGGAGTGGATGTCGTGTGCAGCGTGCTTGGGAGTCGTCCCATTTTGCAGCGGCTACACTTAGCGATGTACTCCTTCACCTGCGCATACATCCCAGGCCAGTAGACCCGAGGTCGAAGCAGACCAATTGTGCGGTCCAGGCCTTGATGTCCCATGTTGTCATGTAGTGAGAACAACACTTCTTGGATTAGACAGGACGGTAACAACAGTTGCTCACACGTACCTTGGGCAGGGTCGACTATCCTTCTCACCAAAAGACCATTACGGAGTGACAGCCGGTCATGTTGATTGTTTAACGCTCGATTCCCCTTGTGTGGCCGGGGCTTGGCTGGCCAGGACTCTAGCAGTGGACCAATAATTTTATCCTGCTTCTGCAATGAAATCAATTCACTTCTTGACAAGCGAGGTAGAAATATATTTGCTCCTTCAGACTTGATGCCCGATTCTTCTGCCCCTGGTCCCGGATTATTTCCTGTTGGTCTGACCTTAAAATTCTCACAATATGCTTCTTGTGCCATGGCAATTTCTGCTGGCACCGAGGTGGCTGTTGAAACGTCCACTGGAAATCTGGAAAGGGCATCTGCTGGATTCAGCTTCCCTGGCCGGTATTTGACATCGAAGTTGAACTGTGCCAACTGTGCCGCCCAGCGTTGTTCTAAAGCACCAAGTGGTGCGGTCCGGAAATATACCAATGGATTATTGTCAGTGTAAACAGTAAACGTTGCACCAATCAGATAGTGGCGGAATTTTTCACTGATAGCCCATTTCATAGCAAGAAACTCCAATTTTAAGCTACTGTATGAGGCCTGATTTTTTTCAGTAGGTCGTAGGCGTCGACTGGCATAGGCGATTATGCGTTTCTCACCATCTTGCTCTTGTGATAAAATTCCACTTAGTCCCTCGTGACTGGCATCCGTTTCCAGGATAAAGGGCTTCGTGAAATCAGCATAGCCAAGCGTTGGGGCGGACGTGAGGGCGGTTTTAAGTTTCTCAAATGCTTGTTGGTGGCGCTCATCCCAGAGTTGCAGTATGTTAACTTTCTTCTTTGTACTTTGCTTGTTGCCCTCCGTGACAAGATCGTGAAGGGGTCCAGCGATTTGTGCGAAACCAACGATAAATCGCCGGTAATAGCTTGCAAATCCCAGAAAACTGCGCAGCTCAGTTGTAGTAGTTGGGGTGGGCCAATTTTGTACCACCTCCACTTTTGCTGTGTCACAGCCAACTCCCTGGGCTGATATTGTGTGTCCTAAAAAGTTTACTTCATGCCGTAAAAGCTGGCATTTGTCTGGACGCAACTTTAAACCAGTCTCTATTATACGGGACAGTAGTTTATCAAGGTGTTGCAAGTGTTCATCAAATGTCTGAGAGTAGACCAGTAGGTCATCCAGGTACACCAATAAGAACTGGAAGAGGAAGTCGGACATGGTGCGTTGCATCAGTCGTTGAAAAGTTGCCGGAGCCGAAGTGAGCCCCATGGGCATACGGGTAAATTCAAATAAGCCCATAGGAGTGACGAAGGCGGTCTTGTGCCGGTCATCTGGATGCATGGCTATCTGATGGTAGCCGCTGGCTAAATCCAGAGTTGAGAAGAACTGGGCTCCCACCAAGGTGTCAAAGGATTCTTGGATGCGCGGTAACGGGTAGGCGTCACCCATAGTTTTAAGATTTAGTCTCCTGTAGTCAACTGTGAGACGTAAGCTGCCGTCCCTTTTCCGCACGAGAACAATGGGGGCTGCATATGGGCTATAACTCTCGGTTATAACATTCTGGTCAATCAGCCCTCTAATATGTTGCTGGACCTCTTGCAGTTGATTTGGTGGTATGCGGCGATAAGGCTGAGCGACTGGCTTGTCATCCAGTGTCCTAATGCGGTGAAACACAGCATCGGTGTAGCCTAAATCACTTTCGTCTTGTGCAAAAGCTGCGGCACGACGACAGAGAAGTTCATGAAGTTGCTGCCGTTGATGGTTTGTGAGATTCTGACCTTGTATGTCTACAGGGGGAACCTCACAGGAGCCAGCTTTTAACTCCTTACATGACACTATGAGTTCGTCCGCCGTAGCTTTGAAATGCACAGTGTTATTGTTCTTTATTATCTCAACAGGTTCCAATTGGGCAATTTGGGTTCTTTTTGCTAGGAAGGCACCTTCGCCGGTCATGTTAGCTACCCGCACGAAGGGACTAGCAGAGGAGCCTAATAAGGTCGGGATGATTATCAGGCCAGGAGGAAGATTTTCCTCACACGGGGATGCCAGCAGTGGGTGCGAAGTCGTAATTTTTCCGACCCGGACGTTGGCTACGGACAGGGCTGGAATGAAACTCCTTTCAGCTACCCGTGCAGTCTTTGGTCCAGTTAGTGTCCCACTACGGATCTCTCGAACCGTGGTTTCAAGAAATTGTGGTACCTGGTTTGCGTTTGGCAGCCACCTTTTCAATACATTCATTCCCAGCAGCACGGGAACCTCCTGCTTTCGTACTTGGGTCATCAGGTCGTTTGGGGTCTTGACAACGAGGAACGGGACATCTTGTAGATGCTGCCCTAGTAGTTGCACATCGACAGTCATGATTCCACGATATGGCACCTCAGCTCCGTTGACGGCCCGTAGAGTTATGAAGCCGGTTTCAAGGGTGAGGTGGCCAAGATGTTGGGATGCCCATGTTTCTGTGATGGTGCTTACTTCGCTCCCCGTGTCAATAAGTGCCGCAACCTGGTGACCATTTAGGGTTACCTCCAGGGTTGGACACGTGCCAATGAGTCCCGTTGACGTCCCCGTTGCTTGTCTGTTGACAGCAACGGGGTTTAGAAGTTTCCCTGGTTCACAGGTTGCCTTCTTTGGGTGATCTGTTGTCTAGGCTGCTGCTGTTGCTGAAGATGTTGTAGGGGTGCATTATTTTGGTTAGCGACGTACCTTTTTTTGGCATGGCACTCGTCTTCTAGGTGGCCCTTTCGACTACACCACATGCAGGTCATGGTGCCCCGAAGAGATGGTCCCTGGAGTTGATTGGCCTGTCTGCGATCGGGCTGCGGATGTCTTCGTGGACCCAGACTAGGCTGTCTGGGAGCTGGTGGACAGTGGACATCGTAAGAGTCCCTGTCCCCTCGCTGCTGGCGAATTGACTGGTGGAGACTGTCTGCCACAGCTGCCACCTGTTGGTCTATGTGGGCCATTAGGTTTTGCGTCAACTGTGTCCAGTCAGGGAGAGGTGCTGCAGAGAGCTGGGCAGTGGCGGCGACGTCAGAGAAGTCTTCTCTCATCCAGCGTTGAGCCTCCTTCTTGACTTGTTCATAAGAGCTTCCAGCGTGCAATCTGGCATATGCTCGTATGTCACGACGTAGGGCGGCTGGCTGAAGGCCTTGGATGAAAGCATCTCGGAGCATGTCGTCCGCCAGGATGCCTGGTCGTGCAGAGTTCGCCAGTTGGAACAGACTTTTTAACGCCCCCGAGTAATCGTCGACTGTCTCACCCAGACCCTGTTGCCGTCGGTAGAAGGCTGCTGTTAGAGTGCTTGCATCTCTCTGCTCACCCCATTTCTGCACTATCAGACGTAACAGTTTCTCAGGGGTATTGATCTCCTCCGGTGCCCGGTCCAAAACTTCCTGGCGGGCACGCCCCTCTAAGGCGCCCAGGATCCAAGTAACCGCGGCAGCAGGGGGCATTGGTTGCAATTGTAGTAACAGCCGTGCCTCTTTTACGAAGGGTTCTGCCCCGCTGTCACCCGTGAACTTTGGTAGTTTTGGCAGACGACTAAACTGTAACTGTTCCTGTTCCATTGTTACGACTTTAGGTTCCTTAGAATTTCAAAAAGTTCACTACGTAGCATAAACTATCCTCACTAGTGAAACCCTGCTCGCAGCGCCAAAAATATGTAGCCGAGTGGTGGCTATGATGGTTGTATTACTGTTGTTTATAATATTGCAGTTCACACACACTAACTGAATTGCTAATGATACAACTAAATAAATGCAGGTCGTGAGAATTATAGTTTTACTAACTGTTTATTTGGATAATTTCTTTTCTACAGTTACTAACGTCTAAGTATCTGAACACAGGAAACACAGTTTACAGTTATAAGTTATACTACTGTCTCTAGCACTGTCCTAAGTCTCTCCCTCTACCAGGCGCTGGGTGACTCTTATATAGTTGGTGGACCGGGAGAAGTTGGTTCCGGTCTAGCAGTATTGTCCTAATACATGTGCTCTAATCTGTCTTCTTAATTTCCGGTCCTTGTTAGAAGGAATTCGGAAGGCCTCAACATCCGGCAGCCAAATACACAACATTGTGCTGGGCTGGAAAAGGGGGGGGGGTACTGTTTAGAGGACCGATAATTATCACCTCTGCCGGAAGCAAAATATATCCGCAGCATTCCAAGCTCAACCACAACAGTGTGAGGGGCTGGGGGGGGGGTGCATATATTATCGAGTCGGAAGTCCTTATCCCCGGTCCCTGTCACCTATCTGTAATCCAACACCTCTGCCGGAGTGAAAAGAGGGCCCCTTGTTGGGTGCGTGAGGAAGGGGAGGGGAAGGGAGCCGTGGCAGGCGCGCCCTAAGTAAGCTTTGGGGGCACAGCTTTGGGGGCACAAGGCCACATATAGAATACTGTTAATGAGTTGCATTGGTGAGTTAATGGATGTGTTGGTGAGTTAATGGATGTGTTGGTGAGTTAATGGATGTGTTGGTGAGTTAATGGATGTGTTGGTGAGTTAATGGATGTGTTGGTGAGTTAATGGATGTGTTGGTGAGTCAATGGATGTGTTGGTGAGCTAATGGATGTGTTGGTGAGTTAATGGAGATGTTGGTGAGTTAATGGAGGTATTGGTGAGTTAATGGATGTGTTGGTGAGTTAATGGATGTGTTGGTGAGTTAATGGGTGTGTTGGTGAGTTAATGGAGGTATTGGTGAGTTAATGGAGGTATTGGTGAGTTAATGGAGGAATTGGTGAGTTAATGGATGTGTCGGTGTGTTAATGGATGTGTCGGTGAGTTAATGGATGTGTTGGTGTGTTAATGGATGTGTCGGTGAGTTATTGGACGTGATGGTGATTTAATGGATGTGTTGGTGAGTTAATGGATTTGTTGGTGAGTTATTGGATGTGTTGGTGAGTTAATGGATGTGTTGGTGAGTTAATGGTTGTGTTGGTGAGTTATTGGATGTGTTGGTGAGTTAACGGATGTGTTGGTGAGTTAATGGATGTGTTGGTGAGTTAATGGATGTGTTGGTGAGTTAATGGAGGTATTGGTGAGTTAATGGAGGTATTGGTGAGTTAATGGATGTGTTAGTGAGTTAATGGATGTGTTGGTGAGTTAATGGATATGTTGGTGAGTTAATGTATGTGTTGGTGAGTTAATGGATGTGTTGGTGAGTTAATGGAGGTATTGGTGAGTTAATGGATGTGTTGGTGTGTTATTTGATGTGTTGGTGATTTAATGGATGCGTTGGTGAGTTACTGGATGTGTTGGTGAGTTAATGGATGTGTTGGTGAAATAATGGATGCGTTGGTGAATTAATGGATGTATTGGTGAGTTAATGGATGTATTGGTGAGTTAATGGAGGTATTGGTGAGTTAATGGATGTGTTGGTGAGTTAATGGATGTGTTGGTGAGTTAATGGATGTGTTGGTGAGATATTGGATATGTTGGTGATTTGATGGATGTGATGGTGAGTTAATGGATGTGTTGGTGAGTTATTGGATATGTTGGTGAGTTAATGGATGTGTTGGTGAGTTATTGGATGTGTTGGTGATTTAATGGATGTGTTGGTGAGTTAATGGATGTGTTGGTGAGTTATTTGATGTGTTGGTGAGTTAATGGATGTGTTGGTGAGTTAATGGATGTGATGGTGAGTTAATGGATGTGTTGGTGAGTTAATGTATGTGTTTGTGAGTTAATGGATGTGTTGGTGAGTTAATGGATGTGTTGGTGAGTTAATGGATGTGTTGGTGAGTTATTGGATATCTTGGTGATTTGATGGATGTGTTGGTGAGTTAATGGATGTGTTGGTGAGTTATTGGATATTTTGGTGAGTTAATGGATGTGTTGGTGAGTTATTGGATGTGTTGGTGATTTGATGGATGTGTTGGTGAGTTAATGGATGTGTTGGTGAGTTATTGGATATGTTGGTGAGTTAATGGATGTGTTGGTGAGTTATTGGATGTGTTGGTGATTTAATGGATGAGTTGGTGAGTTAATGGGGGTATTGGTGAGTTATTTGGGGTATTGGTGAGTTGATGGGGGTATTGGTGAGTTATTTGGGGTATTGGTGAGTTAATGGGGGTATTGGTGAGTTATTTGGGGTATTGGTGAGTTAATGGGGGTATTGGTGAGTTAATGGGGGAATTGGTGAGTTAATGGGGGTATTGGTGAGTTAATGGGGGTATTGGTGAGTGAATGGAGGTATTGGTGAGTTAATGGGGGTATTAGTGAGTTAATGGGGGTATTGGTGAGTTAATGGGGGTATTGGTGAGTTAATGGGGGTATTGGTGAGTTAATGGGGGTATTGGTGAGTTAATGGGGGTATTGGTGAGTAAATGGGGGTATTGGTGAGTTAATTGGGGTATTGGTGAGTTAATGGGGGTATTGGTGAGTTAATGGGGGTATTGGTGAGTTAATGGGGGTATTGGTGAGTTAATGGGGTATTGGTGAGTTAATGGGGGTATTGGTGATTTAATGGGGGTATTGGTGAGTTAATGGGGGTATTGGTGAGTTAATGGGGGTATTGGTGAGTTAATGGGGGTATTGGTGAATTAATGGGGGTATTGGTGAGTTAATGGGGTTATTGGTGAGTTAACGGGGGTATTGGTGAGTTAATGGGGGTATTGGTGAGTTAATGGGGGTATTGGTGAGTTAATGGGGGTATTGGTGAGTTAATGGGGGTATTGGTGAGTTAATGGGGGTATTGGTGAGTTAATGGGGGTATTGGTGAGTTAATGGGGGAATTGGTGAGTTAATGGGGGTATTGGTGAGTTAATGGGGGTATTGGTGAATTAATGGGGGTATTGGTGAGTTAATGGGGTTATTGGTGAGTTAACGGGGGTATTGGTGAGTTAATGGGGGTATTGGTGAGTTAATGGGGGTATTGGTGAGTTAATGGGGGTATTGGTGAGTTAATGGGGGTATTGGTGAGTTAATGGGGGTATTGGTGAGTTAATTGGGGTATTGGTGGTAGTTAATGGAGGTATTGGTGAGTTAATGGAGGTATTGGTGAGTTAATGGGTGGTATTGGTGAGTTAATGGAGGTTTTGGTGAGTTAATGGAGGTATTGGTGAGTTAATGAAGGTATTGGTGAGTTAATGGAGTTATTGGGTGAGTTAATGGAGGTATTGGTGAGTTAATGGGAGGTATTGGTGAGTTAATGGTAGGTATTGGTGAGTTAATGGGGGTATTGGTGAGTTAATGGGAGGTATTGGTGAGTTAATGGAGGTATTGGTGAGTTAATGGAGGTTTTGGTGAGTTAATGGAGGTATTGGTGAGTTAATGAAGGTATTGGTGAGTTAATGGAGTTATTGGTGAGTTAATGGAGGTATTGGTGAGTTAATGGAGGTATTGGTGAGTTAATGGAGGTATTGGTGAGTTAATGGGGGTATTGGGTGAGTTAATGGAGGTATTGGTGAGTTAATGGAGGTATTGGTGAGTTAATGGGGGGTATTGGTGAGTTATTGGGGGTAATGGTTAGCTAGTTGAGTTGACCGCACCGTGTGACTCTAACTTTAGGGACGTATCTACATCCCGAATCCTGCTATGATGAACTAATAGCTTGACCAGTCAGGTAATATTGCGCATTGGATATTCTTTATGTAAGAGGTATTTGATACAGGAATTTGTCCCACCCATTTTTTGTATTGTATACTTTAAATTTCGCACAAATAACTTACGTACGCACGTGCTTGACGTCATAGCCCAGAATATGAAGTGACGAACGCCCACATATTACCTTTCCATCATATAGACGACCAAATGCAGTCTGCTTTGAGAAAGTCAGTTTATAATAGTATGCTATTTGACAAAGTCTGATACACTAGTCTGTTGTCTGGGCAATTAGGGGCAACTAGTCTGCTCGAGCAAATAGACCAAGACGCACTCCGTTCATGGGGCGGTAATGGGACAAAGCTCAGGGCAGGGCAAGTGGATCCGGCCTTAAATTTTTAAATCCCTTATAAAACTTCACCACCGTCTCTGTCTCTCTGTCTCTCTCTCTCTCTGTCTGTCTGTCTTGGGCGGGCGGAAAAACAAAAGTAAAAAATGACCCACTTCCCGTGAAGCCATCGAGCGGAAATTTGGCACACGGACCCGTGTCACCTAACAATGCATCGTATCAAAATTTCAGATCGATATTAAATTAATGCATTTTTAGTTTATCTCTATAAGAGGTATGTATTTCAATTTCACAGTTTGTTATTGTTGTTTTTTTCACGTGACAGCTCAGTTCACGTGTTGACGCGATGTACCGGGTGCTTTTGTTTACATTTTACGTGTCACGCTGAGCTTGGTCCAGCGATCGGTGACCAGACTTTTCCCCTCTGCCACGGGTTATAAAGCTAAGTTGAGTTAAGACAGATTCAGTCTGTAAATGTTTGTAGTGTTTGAAAATAATCAATACTGTTAGTTATGTCTCATATGTAAGGGATTTATAGTCAAAAACTTTGTTTTTACGAGTTTGTTTTATTTCATTCTTATCAGGACGTGTTGGTCACGGACCAGTGTCCTTGGTGACCTTGCAAGGGAGCTTATGGTGTGGTGAGGTCAAGGTCATTTAATGCCATGAAGTCATTGACCAGAGACATGTCCAGGAACTACACATGGATCGTTGCAGACTTAATAGTGTTAAATACCGAAGTAAGACTTATTAGAATTGAATACTGAAGTTAGATGACCGCGTGGTTTCTAGGAAATAGAATAACTGTGTTAGTGTTGTAGGTTACATAACATTTTTGCGAATGCGTTAAGTCTCTTTAACCGTTACTTTAATCTACAAAATGGAGGGGGGGACTGAGACAGGGAATGAAGAGTGTAGACTAGAAGCAATCAGCTGAAATGAGTTCAGTGGTGTGTTTGTGTGTGTGTGTGTGTGTGTTTGTGTGTGGGGGGGGGGACTCTTTAATTCGGATAACGAATATCGTGGCCAAAATACATCAAACATGCTGACGAGTGGACAATGTCCAACGACTAGCCAGTCCTTCAACTGTAAGCGCTCTTTCACGAGACAGTTTTTATCACATTATCAGAACCGAGGCTAGACGAGGGAGATTTGCCGAGGGAAGAGGAGAAAAAAAAACTATTAGCGTGGAAAACTAAGAATATAATGAAATCAAATAAAGTGAAGGGTAGCGTGGAGGGTGTAGAGTGATTGTGGGGGGGGCGGGGTGAGGGATTCGATAAATCGGACATTTGTGGACTGTTCACAAGTCTGGATAATGAAATGATGGACAACTGTGATGGGAATGGACACACCGTGGTCACTGGCTGGTCCAATCAAGGCTTTTATGATCTTTCACGTTTTAAGCGTGTGTGTGGGGATGGGGTATGTGTTTGGGGAAAGGTTTGTGTTGGTACTAATGTTGATGTGAGTTGATGTTATGGTTAGGTTAATGGTTAGTTTTATGGTTATGTTTGGGTATATAACTAGGGTTCGTGTTAGGATTAGGGAACGGCTTGGGTGTTTACTTACCTCACTTCACCCTCCCGGGCATTGCAACCAGAGGCGTTACTGGGGTTGGTGTCGCCCAGTGCGGCAGCTCATGGTGTCACCGCCTCACGACTTAGCCTGGAGAACTCCGAGTCTGCCAGTGCCAAATAACGGGAACATACAGCCGCCCCCCCCCCGCCCCCCCTTAGAATAACAGGGTTCTATTACTTCTATGTGACCTTTTTGTTGAACGGAGATATTCGCGTTTGAAAATTTGATGTTTTGGTACGACAAACTATACATGTTTTTGTCAAAGTTGTTATGGCATTCTGTTTGTAATATCAATACAAGATATTACCATTTAATGTAATGTTTTTGGTGTTAATTTAGATTTTATATGATTTTTTTTAAATTTTCGATAGAACCTTTTAATTCTGAAAATGCAATTTCAATTAATTATAACAACGTTCTATTATTTTTTACACTATAATTTTATTCCTTTATTTAAAGAAAAAGTATGTATTCTTTAATTAAGAGCTCTAATACTGATAAAGATAACAAAAATAACAACAAAGGATTATATTTAATTAAAGACAGACATATTTGTGTATATTTTTCAATGTATTTTAATTTCTTTATTTGGAATAACCTCAAAACTGTAACTTTTATTGTAAAAAATAAATGATTTTACACACAGCACAAACTGTTCTTTGACTTTCTCCATTATGACATGTAACTGTAAGAGAAAAATTCTATCGTTTGTATGTTACTTAAGTATGTTACTGTAATACTGCATGTCTATATTTCTGGTTTCACATTTAAACTTGCAAATCTTTTTACAATCTCTTAGATGCTGAATTTTCTTTTCAGGTACAACCTTGTTCCTTTTATTTATGTAAGCCTGACCAGCTTCAGACAATTTTTTGCCTTCATTGCATTTCAAATCATCAGGATTGCTTAGTCTCTCCTTTATCAGCTTCTTCCTGCCATTGACTGTTAAATGCTCCTATTATTTCTAAATTACTTTGACCTATCAAAGGTGCGCTGGCCTCTCTTGAACATGTCTCAGGAGTTTGACTGCAGTTTTTGATGTTCTGCCCAGTCTGAGTTTCACTATCATTGAATGCATGCAATGCTGGCATCAGAAGGTGTAATGAGGCTGACAATGAGGGGATGGGTGAATGATGGAACGAAAATGAAGTGGAGTTAAAACTAAAGACTAAAATTTAAAGGCTTACCAACTTAAAATTTTAAAAGCTTAACTAAATAAGATATATATAAGTGATTAATAAGTGTAATGAGATGAACTTATGGATTATATAAACTTTTATATTTCTAAGTTATTTTTTATTTAGCAGCGTAAAAAATTATTACTATCACGTTTTCTTGTGTTTCTGCGTTATTCTATTACCGATACAGACCAAAGACTCGATGAGTATAACTTATTATTACATGTATTTAAATTTAAGACTTATAATACTTATATTACTTATAACTACACATCTGACCTGGTTTCGATAATGGCTCAATATCAACTATTTTGCATTTTATAAAATATGTTTAAATTAAAATACACACATGTCTTCTACACTTCCTATGACAGAAGTACCACCACATGGCAGTGGATAATTGTAGTCACTGCTATTCGTGCCATAGTAACTCGAAAATATACTTGAATCACTTGGGGCCGTCCATAAAGTACGTCACGCTATTTTTGACCATTTTTAACCCCCCTCCCCCATGTCATAAACTGTCACACATCTTGGACCACTCCCCCTAAAGTACGTCACACTTTCGAACAAAAATGATGATTTTTGTTAACAAAATAATCAAAATTTAATATAAAACAGCGTGACGTCACACATGGCCGGACCCCCCCTACCCCCTGTCACAAACTGTCACACTTTCTTACACCCCCTCCCCCCCCCTCTGGAGCGTGACGTACTAATGTTTATGACATTTTGGGGAGCTGATGTTTATGACATTTTCTAGAAATCAGATCATCGTGACTTGTGACAATGATGTTTACTGACACATGCAACAGTCACGCATCAATGACGGTGTCAAGACAAAAATACCGAGTCACATATAAGCCAAGGTGACATATTCATTGGACACAGGCTCCATAAAAGGGTTTATTTTTAACATTATTTATTAAACTTAATTACCATTCATTTAGCCCAATTTATGTCGATGGCGTTAGTGTTAAACATTATGCCAATGGTGTTTGTGTTTAACATTTATGCCAATGGGGTTTGTGTTTAACCTTTATGCCAATGATGTTTGTGTTTAACCTGTATGCCAATGGTGTTTGTGTTTAACATTTATTCCAATGGTGTTTGTTTTTAACATTTATGCCAATGGTGTTTGTGTTTAACATTTAGGCCAATTGTGTTTGTGTTTAACATTTATTCCAATGGTGTTTGTGTTTAACATCTATGCCCAATGGTGTTTGCGTTTAACATTTATGCCAATGGTGTTTGTGTATAACATTTATGCCAATGGTGTTTGTGTTTAACCTTTATACTAGGGCTGTTATCGATTAATTAAAATTTAATCATTAACTTTTGAAAAATTATCGATTAATGAATGATATTTGAGCCGATTTTTGTGCTGAAAGGGGGTACGTCAGCGATGTATTTGATCCTTTAAAGGAGGATTGTTTATGGCAGTGAACACAGTAAAAGTTTTCACCATATTCGACTTTGCCATCCGCAGTTAGCTTAAAAACAAAATTTTGGCTCAAATTTCTAGTCATATGTTTAAATTTAACTGCGCTGATGCTATCAGCCATTTTTAGGTTGACATCTGCCGGTCCACATACAGTAATAAAATAAATTATAATATTACGCGGGAGAAGTTTGTACGTAAAAAAATATATAAATTATTATTAACGAGCAACAAAGCCCGTCCAAGGACGTTCCGCCACCGTTCGGCATTACATGTGCATCGCGTCAAAAATACTATTCATTATAGTTTAAATAAATAACTCGTAAAAACAGAGCTTTTTGCTATGAATCCCAACGCGCATAACTCAAAATAAAGTCTTGGAAGAAATACTGCACCAAAAATAACTCATTTTGAACGTCCGCGTAAATGGCGTAAACGTGTTCAATATGATTGGCTGTAGGAGTCATATGTGTTTGAGGGACCAATCGCTATAGATGACCGGACAGAACGGACAGAAAGGACAGAAACTTGCCTTTTATTATATAGGATTATTAATAATTAATTATTTATTATTTTTTAAAAATTAAAATATTATAAATTATATTTTCTTTAATTTTAATCGAATTTTTATCGATTAAAATAATTTTAATCGATTAAAAAAATTTAACGATTAATCGAGAAATTAATCGTTACTTTCCGCAGCCCTATTTTATACCAATGGTGCTTGTGTTTAACCTTTATGCCAATGGTGTTTGTATTTAACATTTATGCCAATGGTGTTTGTGTTAAACCTTTATGCCAATGGTGTTTGTATTTAACATTTATGCCAATGGTGTTTGTTGATGACATTAGTTTTGTCCTGAGATGAAATAAAGATTTTTAAATTTTTTTTTCGAAAAGACTAAAATACGACTTTTCCCATACATTGAAGATATCCGTTGAGTGTGGTCTGTAAAAAGAGGGGGGGGGGATTCAAATAATTGAAGTTGTCCACACAACGGTGTGGGTGGGTGGGGGTGTCCATATGGTGGAGGTGTCAATAGTTTTGGCCACGGGACAAAAGTTTTGTTGTTTCTTTTCCCCAGCATTCAAAGATTTTAAAAACATTAACCACACCCACTGTCACAGGCTCCTGTCACAATCAGGGCTGCAGGTCCCAGCGACGGCGATGGTTGTCCATTGAGCGGGGGTCAGTCATGTGCTGGACTTGAAATCCCAAATGGGCGGCCTGTGAAGCACACAGAACAGTTTGTTGCTGATATGTTCTATTCAAGTTTATAGCCCGTAGATCAGTGTTGTCCAACCGAAAATCGTTCACGGCACACTAAACTGGTAAAAAATTTGCGCGGCACACCTCACAAAAAAACAAGAAATCAGTGTTTATTCAAAAGATGTTTCATAATTAATGAGATACTTGAGCGTTTTCTTTGGAGCAGATGAGCTCAAAACGCGGCTCATTGCTGGATAAGCAAACTCTCATTTCTCTGTCTATCATCTGCAGTCTTTCACGTTTGACGTATGCGAGCAGTTGCGCCTTTCCGCTGATGTCAGTACTTTCATCGATTTGCATTGCCCAGAGCTTTTGGATGTCGTCGGCTTCCGCAAAATGCTCTTTAATTTGATTGTCCAAATCTGTCGAAATGTCAGCAATCCGACGTCCCATCGTCTGGTGAGACAGTGGAATCTTATTTATTTTTTCAACAGCGTCGGGTCCCAACTCCATAGTCTCAACTGCGATTCGTAAAGACGGCAATATGATTGTCTCAGCGTCCAAATGAGATTTCTTTTGTTTGACCAAAAGATTCGCAATTTTATAGCTTGCTAACTGAGCTTTGACAGGAATTGAGGAAAATTTCTTCATTATTTTTTATTGCTGCTCTAAGTTGGACCGAATGGATGCAAAATAACTTTTCGGCTTGTCTTTCAATCCTGGATGATTTGAGTTCAGATGCCGCTTCAGTTTACTGGGGTTCATGGACTCGTTGGACAATGCCATGTTACAATTAAGACAAAACGGAAGAGAAGGATCATTTGCACATTGTATGAAACCATACTCAAGATATTCCTCGTGATATTTCCGTTTGGTAACATTCTTCTTGGATTTCGCAGCTCTCTCTCCATTTTGATGCTCGCTGGAATCCTTCTGGCTTCTCTTCAAAAAATTATCCATAGCCGTCTGTAATTAAAAGTTTTTTAAAAAGTGAACAGCAGGAAAGGGTTTTTATTTACTTACAACAGATATTTATTCCCAATGGAGGAGAGAAATTTTGTAGCTTTCAAGAGATTCTCACAACCAGAACAATACAAACATGAAACGTTTTTATTCAATTCTTTTTCGGTTAAGGATATTTTTTTTCAAAACTTGAAGGTTCGAAAAGCCTAGCAATTTATGGTATTTTTGAAATCTTTCGCGGCACACTAAAATTTTCTCGCGGCACACTAGTGTGCCGCGGCACACCGGTTGGACAACACTGCCGTAGATGAAGCCCTAAACGTTTGACTAACATTGGAACACATTGAGTGGAGTGCGAGATGGGAGGGCCTTCAAATAGAGGCTTAAAAGGAGACCAACACTCAATCGTTCTCCTGATAGAGGGGTAATTTGCGCATGCGCAATTAAACCTACAGAGATAAGATGGGGAAACAAGGTGTGCTGCGTTAATTGCTTTCGACAGACACGCCGACACATTTGCCTCATATTGTTTCACAAGATTGTCTATTAACAGTATTTTCAAACCTACACCCGCCAACAAAATACCGGTGTTGACAAACCTGCAGTAGCCTACCTCAGTGTCCGGGCTTGGTGTGGTGG
>CALYLW010001579.1:0-185954 GCA_944989445.1 Ampullaceana balthica
AGCAACTTGAATTGAATGGGCCTGAGGGCCCCTTAATGTATTTTTCCTTATATCTATATAAAAATTAGTTTATGTGTTAGATAATGAGAAAATAACTGGATTTTGACCAAACTCGATATATAAAAACTTAAGAGCCTATATTAAATTACAATAGGGCACTGAACTTCTAATGTCCATTTCCTCGGGGCTATGGGCCCTAAATGTGTCTTAATAAACATTTAATATTGTATTCCCCATTCAATTTTACACGATATTGAAAAATATAGATAATTATATTTATATATTTGTTATGAAATTGATTGCAATGAACAGATTTTCGAACTTCATTTGTTGATTTGGTGGGCCCGGTGACCCTAAATATAATTTATTTTTTATCTATAAATATTCCTATTTACTGAGATCGTTGCAACGCACAAATGGTCTGCTAGTGTATTATAAATAAAAACAATAGTGTCAATTTGTCATAATAATTATCTGATACATAACGATAGAAACTCACAAAATTAAAAGTAAATTTAAGTAACACTCCACCGTCTATGGCTTAGCACTTCCGTGAGCTGGCGTATTGGCGTGTCGCTAATACAGTGGGACCTTTCTAAGTCAAACTCAGGTGTGGAGGGGGGATTAGACTTACGGAGTTTTCGAATTAGGGAAACTGGCGTAATAGGCGCAGATTAATCAAGGACAATGTTGATATTGAGAGGCAGGTGGGGGCAGCCATAGCGGCTAGCAGTTTCGACAGGAAAGAGGGGCGGTGATGTTTCATATGAAAGGAGCCAACTTGCTTTGACATACAGACACAAGCCTGTGAGAGGAGACACCTTCCCTCCCCTCCCTTACTTTATCCCCTCGACAGTGGGTTGGGGGGGAGTAAGAATTTTCTTTTAAAAAAGAGTCACAGCATGCATTTATCTAAATACAAATATAAAAATTAGGGATTTAGTGGCACCCTTTTGAGCTGGCACCCTTGGCAACTGCCCCGATGCCAACCAGTTGTTACGCCACTGACTGCACATTCGATCATTTTCCCAATAGAAGGGATCAGACATAAGAATTGGACAAGGCGCAACTTTTGATAAACTACAACAACAGAATATTGATAAAGAAATAAGAACAAATGAAATGAAATTCTCACAATACTTGATATAATTAGATTTTTAGCCAAACTAAATTTCGCGTTGATGGGGTCATCGTGAACGTATTAATGAGGAAGACTTCAATTCAATTGAAAATAGAGAACATTTTCTAGAGCTTGTTGACTTGTTGGCTATGTACGACCCAGTATTATGTGAACAATTAGTAAAAAATTGGCATATAGTGTCTCCTATTTGTCGAAAATGATTCAAAATGAATTCATATACCTATTGAGAGGCGCAGTGAGAAAAACAATTATGGACCAAATAAAGCAAGCTAAAAACAATAGCATGATATTTGACAGCACTCCAGATATTTCCCAAAAAGATTAAAATATAGTATAGACTATAGTTAAATTTAAGATTGATGGCAGCGAAGTTTAAGTTGTAGAATGGCTTATTTACTTGGTAAAAAAATAAAAGGAAACATGCTGAGGAAATCACAAATATGATTTTAAAGGAATTAGAAAAATGCTTAGATATGAAAAATTGCAGAGGAAAGGCTTACAAAGGCAAACATTTTTAACGATTAAATTATTTTTTAAGCGATTTATCGACCCATCATTTACAAATTATTGGAAGACAAAAAGTAAAATAAAATAATAATAATAAATAGTGGCCGATAAATAATAACACATTTCCTGACGATTACACGAACATTTTGGTTTTAAACTATTGACTGACGGGAATGTTCAAAATGTTGATAAAGTTCATTGTATCGATTGTGAGAAATCTTTTGCCTATCATGGTTCTAACACTTCGCTTACTTATCAAACCAAATGAAAAGGTTATTAAGCTAATGGCAGTAATAGAGTTTAACTCTTAGACATAAAATGACGACAGCTCTTCTGATGAATTACTGCGTTACAATATAGAGATTAAATTTCCAGAATCCATTAACCCTCTACAATGGTGGAAACTTAATGAACACCGATATTCCAGTGTTATTTAGATTTTCAACAAGAACGTATAATAAGTGTTTCTTATGACATCATAAATTTTAATTTTTGGCTTTAATCGAAATTAACGATTAATTAATCGTTAATTTTTCGAACGTTAACGATGAAATTTAAATTAATCGTTACCAGCCCTAGTATAAATAATATGTTTATATACTTATGTACACAAAATGATTATTGCAATTCTCTTCTATCAGGTGCGCCTAAAAATGCATTGAAAAACTACAGAAAGGTCAAAATACAGCTGCCATACTAGTTCTTAAGGCAAAAAAAACATGACCATGCTACCCCGGTACTTTACTCACTTCATTGGCTACCTATACAAGCTTGAATCGATCCAAACTGGCCATTCTCTGTCACAACTTCTTTTCCGACTCATGCTCTTCCTATCTTACTGAGCTTTTGTCGGTCTACTCACCCACTCGTCAGCTACGCTCCTCAGCAGATACACGCATTCTCTCTATTCCTTTGACACTCACAAAAACATTTGGCAAAAGGTCGTTCACTTTTTGTGCAGCCAAACAATGTAATTCTCTACCATTACACATCCGTAGTATTCAAACAACGAAGTTCTTCAAGTCTGCACTTAAGACACATCTTTTCAAAATTTATTTTCCAAATTATTGTAACAACAATCCTTTTAATGATTAACGTTGCTTTTTTGTGATATGTACTGTAGTGTTAATGTGGTTTTTATGGTATGAATGCTAATTTATTACTTATATGTATGTTAATACCTTCCTGTAAACCGTTGTAAGCCCAGTTCCTTACTGGGATACAGCGCTATATAAATTATCAATTTACTATTATTATTATTATTATTACAAAAAAATTAAATGGTAATATTTTTGTGTAACTTTTGAATTTGTTCGTCTCATGAGGGGGGGGGGCCTGCAACCTCAGTAACTTTCTTGTAATCTTTAAAAAAGAGTATCTTATATTTTTATTAAAAAAATGAATTTTTAGGTATAACATCTTATATGGCCTCCTTTATTGCTGCTTACTTAAATATGGCATCCGATGGTAAATATGTTCACCACCTTTACTCTGTTTCGATTACAATTATTTATTTATGGTTTTTTTTCTGTCCCATAACCTCGTGGTCGTAGGGGTGCTAATGTTTCCATTTGACCTTTCTTGGGGCTTTGTAGATCTGGCGGCGCCCATCTCCTCTCCAGGTCAGCGGAGGACTTCGTAGCAATAGTCATTCAACAACATTTTTATTGCGGCTTTAACGTGGGCTGGATCCAACGCCCCCCAGCTTGTGAGCCGAGCGCACTATGTTTATTTATGTTTATTAATTTATAAAAAAACATTGTACTATAGATTTACAAAGGGCGGCTAATTGGAGACCGCCCGGGTGGCAAAACGTCTAGCTACGCCCCTGCAGTTAAACATGAGCCTTGGAAACTTGGACAGGCTGAGAGTTGGCATTCGTTTTTAACTTCTTTGTCATTGACTAATACGTTGACAGTAGTCAATCTTTCAATACTTTCAATTCAGTATTTACATTTAAACATTTTACTTATATGATATAACTTATACCATTGTAATAATTTTATATTCTTTTTTTTCCGTTAAAATTTAAATGGCAGTTGCAATTGTGATTTGATTTGCGAACTTAAAAATAAAAATGTTGCTTGTCTGACGTGTTATATCTTATTTAACAAATTAATTTATAAATTTAATAATTACTAGATGCCCGCGGCGTAGCATACACCGCAGACTTGCTCATTGAGATCGCAAAGAAAGTGGAGAAAGAACCAACACAAACTACAGCATGAAAAAATTAAAACAACGCGAGTGAACGTCGGTTGGGGGGGGGGCGAATTTGCAGGCGAAATTCGGTACACCCCTAACTTCTATGAAGTCAGCTATAAAACGATAATCGGTTTAAAATCGGAGTTACATAATCGATAATCGGTCCCCCCCCCCAAAAAAAAAGAAAAGAAAACGCAATTAACAACCCTAAATATGACTAACCCTCGCTAGGCTCGGCCAATCCAAGGCGGGTAACAACAACCCCACTATGCATATATTCATGTTTAATCGCTATATTTTATTTACTTGTTGCTGGCTTTAGTGTATGTACTCAGCCCCCTCTTCCCAACCGTTTTTTGCACTGTCTGTGATGTGCAAGTCTGCGGCGTATGCTACGCCACCGGTCTCTCCAGAGTTCCTTCTTTTCATTCACTCACAGTCGTTTGGCAAAACCCACCTCATTTTGACAACTGTGTCTTTCAGGAAGTCTTCACCCGTCTCTAAATCATTAGCGGCGTATGCGTCAGCTAGTGTTGGCAATAAAAGGGGTAAAAGAACGGGCAACAACCAGACATTTGTAAACATTTTTTAAAAATTGTTTGCACATGGGCTTGAACCCAGACTCTTCCCCCGTATAAGGCGGACGTGATAACCAGTACACTACGAATATCACGTTATTGAAGTGAAACGCAAGGAATATTGTTGGTAACGATACATTTCTCGACCCCAGCGAGGGTCATTCGTCGTGCTCGCTGGTGTCTCGCATGGTCCCACAAAGAGAACTATATATATATAGATTAATATATAACAAAATAAACAAATTAATTAGCGTCGATAATAAAATCATTTAAATCCATGCAAAATGTAATAAAAGAATCAATTTCGATACGATAAAAATGTATTAAGTTAAAAAGTTACAAGTATAGATATTACTTTACTACATAACAGCATATTAAACTTAAATCATCTGGATAAAAGAACAGTTTTATAATTTCTCTATGTCACGACTTCTTGTACATCACACTACACACTCAGTACAACACTGTTCGCTTGGTACACACTACACAGTTTGCTGAACTTCGTTCAAGTTCGTTTATTCAATTCATTGTAAAATGTAAATCGTTGACGTTGACAATGTCACAACGTGAATAGAATATACTCTCCATTTGTAGGATAATACATATTTTAATAAATAGTATTACATACTAGATATACATTAGTAAAGTACTCCCTATTAGCTCTTACACTTAAATCTGGAGATATCCGAATCCGGATCCGGTAAATATTAGGGACCAACTCTTCGGATCCAACAAATAGTAAAAAAACATATCCGGCTGATCCCTAATAATAACATACAAAATTTCACTACAACATAAAAGTTAACAAAGAATCCAAACGTATTGTATCGATAAACCCATGTTTGGAATGATAGTTAATCAAGATAACAATATGACGAAGCTCACATGATGTTTATTTTACACAATCACACAAAAACTCTTACACACAAACACGCACACACAACACACACTCATACATAATTGTATATGTAAAATAGTTATTTATTCATTTGTTTATGCCATATTTTACCTTGTTTTGATGATTAAAAATGTTTCTTTGTTTTTGCTTGTATTAATTTTAAGAATGTTTAGAAAATAATTACGAAGTTAGCAGCATTCTATATTACAAATTTTGTTTTATTATATATGCTATTCAAATATAGCAATATAAAGCAAATATATTTTCAAATACTTGGCTGAACTTTCAAAGAAGCGGAACATCGCTTTTTACTAAAGAACTTTGTATTAACATATTAGATATGCATTACAATTAGATTTCCCGCAAACTACGCACCACAAAGTACCATTACTGACGAATTTAAACAAAAATACATTTGATAAAACAGAATGGACATATTAATTATGTGATCTGTCTTTTTTTACAAAAGAAAAGTTTGTGAACTTAAAATTTACAATTCAATGAGACTATTTTAATATTGTTGTGTGCTTTAATGTTTCTTTGAATGTAACTTAGATAATATATGTACATATAAAGTTTGAAGAACTAATTGTATCATTACAATATATTAATATATAATGATGAAAACTATAAAATGTATACACTTACATTAAAACATACGCTTTTCTAACAATTTAATATGTAGCCATATGGACGCTTAAACTCTTTCAACAGAAAGCCAATCTATTTTATCAAAGTGGCATGCCACTTGATCTCGTTCCGTACAATAAGGGATACAATGTAAATGAAAAGTTAAACCTTATCTTAATTTTGAAAACTTATATCACTGTTTATTGCTAAAGTAATTTAAGGTGTAGAATAGTATAATAATATTTTCTTATTTTCTACGAATGATTTTATGCTAAATATTACTTTTATAACTATTTCAATCATTTATAAAATAAAACCTTAAAAATATGCACGTTATAAGACATACCTTTCTTACGAACACTTTAAGGTTGTTTTTTTAATTGTTTTTTTTTAAAATAATAATATTGAGTTTAGAATTTTTTAGATAATTTGTGAACTAATGAAACAGACATTTTAAACAACATTAAATATCAGATTAAGCATAGCGTTGGGAGTGATCAATGATTTGTTTCTTTAATAAAAAAAATTGTCATTTCTCTCTATTTTATTACAGTTTGATGCATGTTTATGACTCAGCCAATAGTGGGCTAAGAAATACTGCAAAATAGACGAGACAATAAGAACATGTAGGATAGCAGTCAAGAGAATTTAAAAAGTATTAGAGAAGGAGAAGACTGTCAAATGATTTAAAGAATAGCAATATTATTACGATGAAATCGGGAAAAAGTAAAGACATAAAGTCAAATTAAATATTTTGTACATTACAGCTCTAAAATGTAATTGTATTTGATTTAGAACATTTGTCGAAATTTTCATTTTAAAATTTAAACTGATTTTTTAAAAATTGTAACATAGCGATATTTTGATCGTAATTATGTAGAATTTACTAAAAAAAACATTACCTCATAATTATTTGTAAACTTAATATTTATTTATTGAAGCTCAATTCTTTTATTAGGCGTTTTAATATTTACAAAGGTGTTATTTAGTTTTAAAATAACTAATCTTTGTATAAAATGTCTGTTGATTCTCTTAAATCAGGTAAAAAATCTACAGTAACTTGTGCTGTAAATATATTGTAAAGTTTTTAGACAAGAATCTAATGATTATTAGTGATGTTGTTATAATTAGTTTAAGGAAAATCTTACTAACGTCTGTCTTGTCTTAGTCAATAAACCACAGGCGTTACTAAGGGGCGCGAGAGGTGCGTACAGCGCTAAGTAACACCATAATTAGCAATGACACAAAAATGTTAAATTCTGTATTGCCCTTAATATGGCACTGCCAAACTCGGATTAGGTCTTTGGGGTAAATCGTGAGAGGTGACACAATAAAGTACTGCACTTGGTGACTCCAACCTTAGTGACGCCTCTGCTCTTCTGCCTATTTCTTTTTGATGTCGTTTAAGTATGCTAATATTGCCCATAGGTTAGAATACTAATAATAAATAATATGAAAAATCATTATATTTTTTTTTATATTAAGAAATTAAGCAATAACTAAAGTGGTAAACAAATGTTCATCACAGTACTAAATTTAAAAAATCCGTAAAAAACCAAGTTTTTCACTATAAATCCTTTATGTACGAGAAGTAACTAAAAGAATGTTCATTATAATACGCAGCGCAAGACCATCCAAATATACAAAATTGCAGTTGTGTCGTAAAACATGTTTAATATAATGCGCACCGATCAGGAATATGTTTATAAAAAGAGTTGTCAATAAAATACGCACCTTATTGCGCGACAGAAAGGTTGTTCAATATAATACTCACCGCGACGCTCTATCTCAAAAAATAGCATGATACATAGGAATAAATAAAATAATCTAAAAAATCAATAATTTAATTACGGTACATGCGATCGATCTGAAATTTTGATACATAGTTTTTATCATCGTACCAAAACTGCCTGCTAAATTTCAGCTCGCTAGCTTACGAGCAAGTGGGTTAAAAATCGATCCAAAGTTTTGGCGACAAGCAATCAAGCAACCAACCATACACCACGAGTTAATTAAAAGGATTTAATTTTTAATTAAAAAAACCCATAAAAACCAAGTTTTTGACTATAAATCACTTTATGTACGAGAAGTAACTAAAAGAATGTTCATTATAATACGCAGCGCAAGACCATCCAAAATACAAAATTGCAGTTGTGTCGTAAAACATGTTTAATATAATGCGCACCGATCAGGAATATGTTTATAAAAAGAGTTGTCAATAAAATACGCACCTTATTGCGCGACAGAAAGGTTGTTCAATATAATACGCACCGCGACGCTCTATCTCAAAAAATAGCATGATACATAGGAATAAATAAAATAATCTAAAAAATCAATAATTTAATTACGGTACATGCGATCGATCTGAAATTTTGATACATTGTTTTTATCATCGGTACAAAACTGCCTGCAAAATTTCAGCTCGCTAGCTTACGAGCAAATGGTTTAAAAAATTGATCAACAATTTCGGTGAAAAGCAAGCAATCAATCACGGGTTCAACCAGACACCATGAGTGTAATAATATAAAGGATTTAATAAAACAAACCCGTAAAAACAAAGTTTTTGACTATAATCCCTTATATATGAGACAGAACTTAAAGTATTTACAAATATCTACAGACTGAATCTGTCTTTACTCCCCTTTGCTTTTAACCCAAAAAGGGTGGGGTGGGGGTGGGAGAGGGGAAAGGTCTTGTCACCGATCGCTGGGCCAAGTTCACCGTGAAACGCCAAATGTAAACAAAAGCACGCCGCTTTACCTGGTTTAAGCACGAGACGTGTTCACACCGGTGGCTGGCCTGAAGTCAAGTGACCCGTAAAATGTAAACGATAGAGACCTCTACATATAGTTTATATAGATAAACTAAAAATGCATTAATTTAATTACGGTACGTTCGATCGATCTGAAATTTTGATACGATGCATTGTTAGGTCAGACGGGTCCGTGTGCCAAATTTCAGTTCGATCGGATCATGGGAAGTGAGTCATTTTTGACTTCTGTTTTTTCCGCCCGCCCGCCCGCCGAGCCCAAGACAGAGAGAGAGAGAGAGACGGCCGCGAAGTTAATATAAGGGAATTAAAAACAAAGTACATGTGATCGATCTGAAATTTTATACATTGTTTTTATTATCGGTACAAAACTGCCTGCAAAATTTCAGCTCGCTAGCTTACGAGCAAATGGGTTAAAAATCGATCAAAAGTTTTGGCGACAAGCAAGCAAGCAAGCAATCAAGGGCGCACGCAGACACCACGAGTTAATATAAAGGATTTAATTTTTAAAAAACGTAAAAAACCAAGTTTTTCACTATAAATCCTTTATGTACGAGACGTAACTAAAAGAATGTTCATTATAATACGCAGCGCCAGACCATCCAGAAATACAAAATTGCAGTTGTGTCGTAAAACATGTTTAATATAATGCGCACCGATCAGGAATATGTTTATAAAAAGAGTTGTCAATAAAATAGCACCTTATTGCGCGACAGAAAGGTTGTTCAATATAATACGCACCGCGAGCTCTATCTCAAAAAAATAGCATGATACATAGGAATAAATAAAATAATCTAAAAAATCAATAATTTAATTACGGTACATGCGATCGATCTGAAATTTTGATACATTGTTTTTATCATCGGTACGAAAACTGCCTGCAAAATTTCAGCTCGCTAGCTTGCGAGCAAGTGGGTTAAAAATCGATCAAAAGTTTTGGCGACAAGGGCGGGTGGTCGGGCGGGCGGTCGGGGCGGGCGGCCGCAGACACCACGAGTTAATATAAAGGATTTAAAAACATTCTCTGCATAATAATAATACTATATAGATTTATTGAGAAATAAATTCATTTTCAACACACACTTTAATGTCGACATTTCTTTTCAATCAAATTAAAGAAATTAAGTGACACATTTTCTCCGGTTGATAATCTGAAGTTGATTACGTAGAAATTTGAAGAAAGTACGAACTTTCCAAAGAGCTTGATTATTCTGTAAAGTACATAACATCTAATGAATTTCGTTGTGTCCAGTGCCCACTATAATTATCTACACTCCAAGGTTCTATAGTAGCTAGATAATATCACATACCTTAAACATACATTTTATCTACACTCCAAGGTTCTATTGTATGCTAGATAATATCACATACCTTAAACATACATTTTTTGTATTATTGTTTTTTTTTAAACTTATTTTGTCCTTTGCTGAAATGTTTCAAGATATAAATGACAAATTATTAAAGCTGAAAATATTATTGTATTATTTCTTCAGTTGTTTGTTTCTCTTTAATTCATTTCCGTTTCTCTGTCGATCAGTTGCCATTAAATGACAACAGCCTCAGAAGAACTGTGGACTACTGAGTTAACTAAAGAACTCATTTAAAGTCTGAGCCATGCGATTCAGCTTGACCCAAACTCTTACAGAAGAACAGTAACTGTTGATGGCAATGAAAACTTTTAATCAGTAGTGGATCAATACATGTTTATAAATGTAATATTACTTCATTCTGCTGTGACCTAGTATGTGAATTGTTTCATTCTGCTGTGACCTAGTATGTGAATTGTTTCATTCTGCTGTGACCTTGTATGTGAATTATTTCAACCTGTTTATTCCTATCAGATCAATTCCTACACTGTTCCTACTGCTGGAATTTATCAGAGGTCGATGGCATCACTGTTAAACTTTAATTAAACATCTAATATATTCATTATGGAGTTGAATGAAAAGTATTTGGTTTAAATATACACAATCTATAATTTTATTTTAATACGAGCAACCAAGCCCGTCCAAGGACGTTCCGCCACCGTTCAGTGGCATGTTGTAACTCCCCTCCAACAGCCGTCTCGACCGGCATTACATGTGGATCATGTCAAAAATACTATTCATTATAATTAAAATGAATAACTCGTAAAAACAGAGCCTTTGACTTTAAATCCCAACGCGCATAACTCAAAATAAAGTCTTGGAAGAAATACTGCACAAAAATAACTAGTTTTGAACGTCCGCGTAAACTTGATATGATTGGCTGTAGGAGTCATGTATGTTTGAGAGACCAATAGATATGGATGAAGGGACATAACTTAGCCTTGTATTATATCAGACGAGCAACAAAGCCCGTCCAAGGACGTTCCATGTTGTATCTCCCCTTCAACAGCCTTCTCCACCGGCATGCATGTGCATCACGTCAAAAATACTATTCATTATATTTAAAATAATAAATAACTCTTAAAAACAGAGCTTTTGACTATAAATTATAAATCCCAACGCGCATAACTCAAAATAAAGTATTGGAAGAAATACTGCACCAAAAATAACTAGTTTTGAAGTCCGCGTAAACGTGTTCAATATGATTGGCTGTAGGAGTCATATGTGTTTGAGGGACCAATCGCTATAGATGACTGGACATAACATAGCCTTTTATTATATAGGATTATTTATTTATAGAAACTTAACACGTCATTAATTACTTTACTAAAAAATTCACAAACTACACACTGTGTTTCCACTTTCAGCACATTAACTTGTTTTGATTTTCATCTACACAAACACAAGAAACTTTTCTTTGAAACTAAAGGATTATTATGTATTTACTATACATAAAGTCATATTAGATCACTGAGTTTATGATATTTTTTTTAGTCTTCTATAAATTCATAGTATTGTACGTGTTCTTATAGCTGTAAATTATATTTAAATAACTATTGTTATATACGTAATACATATTATCAAGGAATATATAAATTAATGCCCTTTTTTTAAATTGGTGATGTCCGGTGCTGCACCGTATTGCACTTTCGTCTCGATAAAACTATTATGTTTGTTACCTCAGTATTGTCCGTAGCTGCTTTCTTTACAGCTAACTGTTTTTACCTTTCAACATAAATGATGCTTTATTTTTTTCTATATTTGCTATCTCAGCACAAACAAAATGTGAATGATTCATTTAGATTTGTCATGTTTAATTAATATGACTACAAGTTTTATTAATAAGTAATGGCGACTGGTAAATACTTATGAATAAATTTGTCAAGAAGACGATGACAGATAACAAAACGTACCACAATGTTTTACATGGGATAAAGATTAAATGTTTATTAATTAATCACTAAATGTCATTCAATAAAATTGAGGCTCTCGATTTGATTGAGTGTAGCGACACACACAAGTAATATCTAATTTTGGAATGGAGATATATGGCATATTTAAAAATTTTAATGCCTGAACTAGTCGAAATTAACAATAACTTATTATCTATATATATATATATATACTAGGGGCAAGTACCCGGCTTATCCCGGGTTTAAAATAAGGTTTTCTGTAGAAGCGTACAAAACTGTTTACTTGCATGCAATAAAATGGTACATTTAACAGTGTATGTGCTGCATGGCTTAATTTCAAGGATGTCACCATCCTCATCTCTCACAATAACAGTTTTGAGATCTTCAAATGATATAAGTCCTCGAACATGGTGCAACAGGAGGCGCATGTGGAATGCTTCTCTGTTGTGAGGATGCACAGTGTACACTCTTCCCAAGGCATTGTCTGTCACATATCCCTGGGAAGTCTGCAAGAGGTACACCTTTTTTTCGGATTTGCCAGACCTTTTGACTGGCATCCCAGCGAAAATGTCTAGGCACTTCAGAATACAGCAATGTTTTTGCAAGAGGATCTGTTTTGCAGAGATAAAAAAAGGCTGTTAATGTAGTCTTTGTTCGAGTGTCTGTCAAATGTGCTGTTGGCTGTCCTGGTTTATAGTATACTCCTTGGCTTCCTTCAAGATGTACTGCCAAGGGAACACTGTTGGATACCTTTGATGGATGGGAAAGTTGAGCAGGCGCAACACTGCATCACTGCTACTAATGTATCGTCGCCACACTGCCTCACTGCTACTAATGTATCGTCGCCACACTGCCTCACTGCTACTAATGTATCGTCGCCACACTGCCTCACTGCTACTAATGTATCGTCGCCACACTGCCTCACTGCTACTAATGTATCGTCGCCACACTGCCTCACTGCTACTAATGTATCGTCCAGGCGCCTCACTGCCTCACTGCTACTAAAGTATCGTCGCCACACTGCCTCACTGCTACTAATGTATCGTCGCCACACTGCCTCACTGCTACTAATGTATCGTCGCCACACTGCCTCACTGCTACTAATGTATCGTCGCCACACTGCCTCACTGCTACTAATGTATCGTCGTCACACTTCCTCACTGCTACTAATGTATCGTCGCCACACTGCCTCACTGCTACTAATGTATCGTCCTTGTTGATAATTGGTAACCTCATCAAGCCTGTTCGGCATTTCATTTTCAACAGCAAACATGGCTGCATCACTTCCCTTGGTAACATACTTGCAAATGTACTTGATGCTTTTGACTGAGTTGCAGTACTCCACATTTATGTGTGCTTTGAAGATTCTGCAGAGTAATGGAGAATAGGGTACAACCCAAGAGTTGTCAACATTCCAGATTCTGGTGCTCTACCAGGGGCAACATGGCCACCATCACCTGGTTTTCGGCGGCGGTACAGGGGATATCCATCCTCTCCTGTCTGTGTCTCTTGCAAATTTGCCTTGGGAAACCTCTTACTGCACTTGCCATCAACCATACATGGTGCCTTGCGATTCCTATTGCAGAAAGGGCCATGAATCATGTTTTTTGTGACAACATCGTACAGAATAGGATCTTCTTCTTTGTCTGGGATTTCTGCACTTATAATGCTTTCTACTTGGTCTGGGCGAATTTTGGTCTGCAACCAAACCAAAAGATGCATGTGTGGCAGTCCTCGCTTTTGCCACTCAATGGAATACATGAAACAGGCTACTTTTCCAAACACTTGGACATCCTTGATGACATGCATCATTTTCTTAACTTTTTGTTGAAACACCCTGGCAACCAAGTCAACACGATCTGCTGCAACTTGTCCTGGAAGCAATTCAACTGTTATCTCTGGCCAGCTTGGGTTGCAGGTGAAAGTGATGAAGAGATCAGGTGTGCCTCTATGACGCACATAGGTCATTCCATCCTGTGCATATTCATGCATGTAACGGGGCCCTCCACTGAAGGATGAAGGCAGCACCACTAATTTGCCAAGATTTTCAGAAGTCACATTGTTGTCATTCCTTACTGCCTCTAATAGTACACCATAGTCCTCAGCTCTAAGTTTTGTTTGGTTGAGTCTGATGAAACGCAATCTCTCATTCTCAACCTTAGCATACATATCCACTATGTATTGCTGGAAAAGGGCGTGGGCATCTGAGGAGTGTATTAAATTCGTTGACTCTTTGCATCATGCGATATGCATAGTAGTCATTGCTTGTGGCCTTGTTTACATCTTTTATGTTCAAATCATAGCCATCTTCTCCTCTAACAAATAGCAGAGGGTACTGAAGTGGATCATATGACCTGTGAGTGTCTTGAATCATTTGAAGTGGCATTTGTGAGCAACTTCTTGAATGCAGCACAATGTCCCAACGATCACCTAGCAATCATGATGGCCACTTCGGGGCCCCATTGTATTTTTTAAAATTATATTTAAAACTGACTCACACTAATTCTTCAATTTCCCCTGAAGGTAGAAGCATGAAACTATGGGAACTTGCTAAATACAGTCCTATGACGATGATTGTCGAAAAATAATTTTAAAATTTTCACTCATGGGTGGCCGGGGGCCCAAACCGTTTTTTTTTAAAAATCGTCTATATAAAACTGAATGAACACTAATTCCTCATCTTTCTTTGTAGAAAGAAACATGAACTTTTGAAAGTTGTTGAGTACCCTCGCACGATGGTAACAGTCGAAAAAATAATTATCACTAACTGGGGGGCCGGGGCCCAAATGTTATACATATAAGACGCATTTGTTGTGTGTTAGTCTGTTCTCTAATAACTCAAGATCCAGACAACCAAATAACGTCAAATTTGGTACACGTACACAAAATTACATGGGAAAAGTTCTTAATCAGATTTCGTTCCATATATATAAGATACTGGGGGCCGTATAGGTAGAAGCATTAAACTTTCGGTGGTTGTTAAGTATCATTTGGCGATAGTAACAGGTAAAAAAATTATATAAATTATCACTCAGTCTCTTCGGATTGCTGGTATGTACTTGGAGACACCATGCTTTTCTCATGGATAGTTGTATGTGGCCTGCACTAGAGTTGGCAAAGAGGAAAATCTTTTTGTACACACTGTAAATGGAACTGCCAAAAATAGTGTCTATCACATTGCTTTAAGTTAAATGTACTCTTTATTACATGCAAATAAACAGTACTATACGCTTCTACAGAAAACCTTATTTTAAACCCGGGCAAAGTGTCTCCTTTTATTGGTGAGTGTAGGAGTCAATAATATCGTCCATTCCTGGGTGGTATAAACACTATAGTTTAGCAACTGTGTTTATACTTTTTTGCAAATAAACAGTTTTATACTCTTCTACAGAAAACCTTATTTTAAACTCGGGAAAGCCGGGTACTTGCCCCTAGTTAATTTATAACAAATATAAATATGGCAAATTTTAAAGTAATATCCAACTTTTTTTCTGGCTTTTTTCGATTTGAAACCTAACGTGGATAGTTTGGGTTTCCATCAGGGCCACCTTTTTTAATCCAAATGAATAATGGTTTTAGCTATAATTCAAGAGAAACCAGAATGAGATCTCACATGGAACATGATCCCATAATGTAATTGGACCATGCTGAGATAAATAAATTAACGCAAATTATGGGATCCTATTGGGGAAAGGGATCATCTTGGAGTAAGGAATGTGACAAAGCATGGGATTCCATTATGCAACTTGATCGAGGGAAAGTAATTCTCCTAAAAACGAGATCCAATTATGCAACGGATAGCACTGAGCTATGTGATCCTATTAAAGTATGGTATTTTATAGTGGAAAGTGATTTACTTCCTGAATTGGATACCATTAAGCAATGCCATAATAACGTAGTTGTAATCTTAAAAATGTATAGCATCAAATAAGAGAAAGGGATTCTACCAAAACGGGATCCCTTTATGCAACCGGGTAATATTTAGCCAAGTGATCCTATCAAAGTATATCTGTTGCGCAATACTGTGTATGTATGTAAAAAGCTTTCAAATTGTTGTGTGTAAATATATTTAAGAATACTTTATTGTATTTATATCTCATGTACACATTTAATTATTTATTCCTCATATACACATTGACGTTTTTTCAGAAACTTAATAAAATTGTTTTTTACCAAAAGTTTAAATAAAATACACATTTGAAGATAATTCAAAAACTTTAGTTTCTGTTCCTTACACTTTTGAAACTCTTACAATAGTTTAAATTATCAGTTTACAAATATGTTTGATATTTTAGTATTTCTCTCTAGGCACAATGGCAATAATAATTACTAACATACTGAATCATATCTCTCAGTAGATTAAAGAGCACCAAAAAGTATATCAACAGTGGATAGTACCACTAATCAGAAATGGATCCTATTGGAATGTATACAAGCAATTGGAAACACTTTTCCAATGGAATATTGTAAATAGGATTCGCTTTGATAATGCGACATCAATGACTTATAGGATTTTCTTTTATAACAACAGGATACTAATTGGGCATGAAATCTCAAATGAAGTTATGGAATCATATGAGGGCAAGGGATTCTATCAAAAACGGGATCACTTTATGCAACGGGATAAAACTGAGCTATGTGCTCCTCTTAAAGTGTATGTATTTTATAGGGGAAAAGGAAATGTGATTCCTGTAACTATAACTTTATAACTCTTTTTATGTAGGCGTTCTCACAGTATACAATCTCGTGCAACAAAAGATCCACTTAAGAACTTGTTTAAATAAAACAACTTTAATATACATATTTTGTACACATAATTATCATTTGAGGTTATACAATATGGAAATCTTGAGGCACACCACATTCGGTCCGTACACTTCGGAACCCCACAGACAACTGTCTCGCCCAAGCCTTTCGACCAATGGGGAAGCTCCTTCGTTCCCGCGTTTATCACTCACGTGACCTTACGTCACAACTTACGTCACCAGTCATGTTAATCACACGTGACATTCACCCCCATCCTTCAAAAAAAAATGTTTATGAAATACAACATTTTGGGTCTTCATAAAATCAAATCAATCTATATTCAAATTTTAAATATTTATCATCAATGAACATTCATTGCCTTACATACAACATTTAGATATAAGAATCAATAAGAAAAAATCTGTAGGACTGCAACAGTCTAAACATATAATTTTTGAGAAAAAATCTGTAGGACTGCAACAGTCTACCTGTGCTGAAAAAAATTGAAACTGAAATTTTTTAACACATCTGTAATTTTGTGTAATTAAAATATTTGAAACAATCAATATTATCAAACTTAACTAATAATCCAGTGGAATTCAAACACTGTTCCTTGTCCATTGTTCAAAGAATAAAAATATTTTAATATTATTACAGTCTCTGGTTGAATCATTTAGGAATACAGAAACTAATATTAATACAGTCTCTTGTTTTTATCATTTATTAATTCACAGAATGTCTTTTTAATACAGTCTCTGGTTTTATCATTGAGGAATTCACAAAATGTCTTCATTTATTGTCATTCTACTCAATATGTCTGCAACCACACTGTCCTTTCCCTTCACAGGTTTAATGTCAAATGTGTAGTCGGCTAATAGCATAGCATAGTTCAATATAGTCATTGTTCAGTTGACGAGTATGAAATTCAAATCGATGGGCTTTGAATGTTTCTTCAGACTGTTTAAATGTTCAATAATTCACCAACCACGACCACGATTATGTCCATTCACAATGTTAATTCCAGCATCTTGAATAAATTGTTTAGCTTTTGAGATGTCATTTTTGCTTCCAGATAGTTCAATAGAATCTCGACCAGATGAGTCACTGTCAGAAACTTTTATCTGAAAAATATTGTCTGTATCTGTAAAGTCTTTGATTTTGCTTAATACACAACCAATTGTTCTTCCTACTTCTGATGATTCCACACGAATGGTTTCAGATTCACTAGTAGCATCTTTATTTCTGTTACTATGGTCTTCATTTCTTTTATCATATACTTGATTTTTAATAGTGGCTAAAGTGTCACAGGTGCTCGTTTCTTCTTGATTCATTTTTCTTTTATCATATATTTGATTGTCAATAGTGGCTACAGTGTCACTAGTTTCTTTCTGTGCTCGATTTAACTTTATTATTTTTCTATCATTCATGTCTTGGTTTTCATTCTTTCTCCATGGTTGATCGTAATTTCTTTTTCTGAAATCAAAATTGTATTTGCCTCTCCATGATCTTCTGCTTTGATTATAATCTCTATATATGGAATTATTATTATTTCTTTCTCTCCATGATTGTCTTTCTTGATCATAATCTCTATGTCTGGAATTATGATTATATTTTTCTCTCCATGATTGTCGATCTTGATCATAATCTCTATGTCTGGAATTATGATTATATTTTTCTTTCAATGCTTGTCTACCTTTGTTTTCAAAATGATCTTGTCTTGATCTTTCTTCTATTTTCTTTCTGATAGAGCTGTCATTAGGTGACACCCTATTTGGTTTTCCTTTATTGTGGTAACACTGCTTAGCCATATGTCCTGGCTTGTTACAGTACAAACAAATAGTTTGTCTGTTGCCTTGGTTTGGCAGATTCTGGTTTCTCATACCTTGCCTTTTTTCTTGACTTTTAATTTGCATTGCTGCAAATATGTCTTGTCTCTTATCCATTTTTTCTTTCTGTTCAGCTTTTCTTAGCTTTTCTTTTTCTTCAGCAATTCTTTGATTTTCTATTTTTTCCGCAATTCTTTGATTTTCTATTTTTTCAGCTATTCTTAGCTTTTCTTCTTCTTTAGCAATTCTTTGCTTTTCTTTTTCTTCAGCAATTCTTTGATTTTCTATTTTTTCAGCTATTCTTAGCTTTTCTTCTTCTTTAGCAATTCGTTGCTTTTCTTTTTCTTCATCAATTCTTTCCTTTTCTTTTTCTTCATCAATTCTTTGCTTTTCTTTTTCTTCAGCAATTCTTTGATTTTCTATTTTTTCAGCAATTCTTTGATTTTCTATTTTTTCAGCTATTCTTAGCTTTTCTTCTTCTTTAGAAATTCTTTGCTTTTCTTTTTCTTCAGCAATTCTTTGATTTTCTATTTTGTTCAGCTATTTTTAGCTTTTCTTCTTTAGCTAATTCTTGATTTACTTTTTCTTCAATAAAATCTCTCATTTCTTTTCCTTTTAGTTCAATCTCTTTAGCTATGGCTGTGAATCCTTTGTAGTAATGTACGTAATCCATGTTTTGTTTGATTGAATAATATGAGTCTAGCAATTCGGTAAGGAATGTAGGTATATATTGATAGAGTTATAAATCGTCCAAATGAAAAATCTTGAATTCAAAATGTTAAGTTCAAATAAGTGACACGTCTAAACCATGCAATCTACCTTTGACAAGATGAGACAGCAAAAGAATCCTCACACGGGATCTTTAGTATACTTTATGTATACGCTCCCTCAGGTTGACAAAATATATTAAATGGTCTAATCGTTTTGAATAAAAGTCACTTGGTTAAAATTTCAATTTTCGAGTAGTTTTTTAACAATTCAGTTCACCTCATTAATCCAAAATTGCAATTATCAAACTCTTCACACAATGAATGGATAACAATTCCGTTCCTTTATTTTATAATTCACGCTTCATAATTAATAGTCCATAGCCTCTCGGTTCGATGTTCTGTATACAAATATTTCCTGGAATCAACTAGCACTATGCAGCTTTCTGACCTATATACGTTAACCGTGTGTTAGTAAACACAGTATGCGACGAAGTGGCTTGTTGTCGTCACGACCTACCAGCTCTCGGTCGTGTGTATACAGTCGTACGATTGCACTGTTTATTTTTAGAACCAACTTGCTTGCTGACGTAGAACAAGCTAGGTGACCTAGTTGTATACACCATGTGCCTATGCCGCCATCTTGAAATATTCTTGTATTTTCATTGAACCACAAAATTTTATTCACAGCTTCTTACGAACTTGAATAATCACAAAATACGACAGCTGCTAATATTTTTCTTTTAATGAATACTTTCCTTTTTGAAATATCCAATACTTGTTATTTCCACGAAACCTCCTTTCTAAAATCTCTTGTACCGTGTTCACATAGAACTTTTACTTCTGCACCAATGTAACGATATACTATTGGCTTTTTTTAATAATCCGCTGAAGAACTTTTTATATAACACAACTTTTTGTCACAATATTAATCTTAGGACACAGAAATATCGTTTGAGGTTATACAATATGGAAATCTTGAGGCACACCACATTCGGTCCGTTCACTTCGGAACCCCACAGACAACTGTCTCGCCCAAGCCTTTCGACCAATGGGGAAGCTCCTTCGTTCCCGCATTTATCACTCACGTGACCTTACGTACCAACTTACGTCACCAGTCATGTTAATCACACGTGACAATTCCCTAACACAACTGGATTATAATGGGGTATGTAATCTCAAAGAAGTGTGGAATCATATGGGGGGGGGGAGTGATTTGACCAAGATCCATTATTGATCGGGGTCATAATAGGTGGAGTATAAAAATGGGATCCCTAATACTGGCCAGGGTGAAGCCGGGTATATCATTTGTATATATATGGCATGTGACTTACTAACAGTAACACGACACGAGATTTTTAAAAAATAAAACAAAATCGTATCTAGCTAACATTTAACCACTACTCCGTGATGTGAAAAGATTAGTTCATAAAGATGATAAAGTATATATTATTTCAACATTGACAAGTATCAAAAGAAATCATGTCATTTAGTGAGGGATACTGTGATTTAAGTAATGCAAAAAAATACAATTCGAAAACGTGTTAGTGGGCCTTCCATAGATGACGTCACACGATGTTGTCAGATTTATACCCCCCAAACTCTCTCTCCCGTAAAAGCCTTATTTTTAAATTGAAAATTATCATGTCACCAATCAATTTTGTTGTCATTTAAGTATGTTTAGAGTGTAAGAATATCGTAAAACACCTAAAAGCCTTTAAAATAAATTGAAAATAATCAAATATATAAGTGGAACTTTTATTTTAAGTAACGCGTTTTGATGTGACTTCACATTTCTTAAACCACATACCCCTCGTCACAAATGTGTGACCCCACTCCCTCCCCCTGGATGCTTGACGTAACAAATGTGTGATCCCCCATCCCCCTAGAAGCTTGGCGTTATTTATTTAAGGCCCCTTAACCACTAAATATTTTAATTACCATTATAAGTATCACGTTTCTTCTATCAAGCGGCCAAAACTTGAGGAAGACTCGAACATCTTGTCCTTAACTTATTTAATAGTTGTCAAAGTTTAGGTTTTATTATATTTTTTGTAGTGATGAAGCCCGCGTGTCTCTTAATCTCCATTTTTTCCTTTTGTTTTCCCATTTGAAATATTTCTAAGAAGATGTATCACTGGATATATTTCAGGCCTAGTAATAAAAATAATCGCATCAAGATAAATTACGTTTAAATAAAAAAGTATAATTTTAAAAAAAATAATCAAGAAGTGAAGTAACAAAACATCTTTTGAAAAAATATGTGTACATAATTATATTACATTACGACAACCTATTCCCGTATCTCGTATTTCAGCATAAATGTATGTTTCGTCTATTACAATTTGAGAACAAAATATATATACATAATTATATGACACTAGGGCAACATATTGCCGCATTTCAGTATAAAATGTATTAATACCTCCATTAAACTTTGAGCTAAAGGTCATGTTGCGTAAGAGGAATTCAATAAAAATGAGTAAATATACGGAGTTATAAATATAGCTGAAGCTGAAATATTATTTACCTTCAATATATATATATATATATATATATATATATATATATATATACAAAGAAATTTATTTTTAAAACAAACAACACTTTTTAATGGTACTTTCTCTTTTAATTAAAATTAAAATCACACACTTAATTCATATATTGAAACGAATATTTTTTGTTTTTCAGAAGTTCATATTTTAGTGCCAAGCAATTTTAAAAAGGAATTTCTTTGCGCTCCTGAGAGCACGACGTCAAGGTCGAATGGAGGTGTCACATGGAAAATAATAGCTCCAATTTTCAGTACTCCACTTTGGGGTCCACAGTAATATCGTAGATTTGATCTATGTATTGCCTGGTAGCGACAACACTTGTCTGCACACTGATAGCTCTCGTTGCAAATGGCAGCTGTATTTCATGTTTTTTAAAATAAATTTTTATGTCATTATTATTTCACGTTACCAAGGAAAATGGTTGTGTTTGTATTTTATAACTTTAAAAAATAAATGTTAATCTGTTTTAACAAATTAAAAAATTAACAGCATCTGTATGAATTTTTGTTCTTCAAAGTGTCTGAAAAAACACATTAATATGTCATTAACCTTTTTTTAAGAGTTTTTTTGATTGCGCATTTAACAGAAATTTCTGTATCAATTTCAATAAATTGGTAAATGTATGCTTTGTAATTAAAGACATTGGTTATAAATACGAAGTTAGCGTATAATGATTATTCTTTAAATATATTTTAAAGAGAAAATTTGTTTGATATTTTCTTTCTATTGCTAACATACTATTTAAATGTAGTAGTTCGAGCTATTTTAGGGAGATCCAATCTAATGGAAAAAACAGGAGGTGTAAATTAATACAGATAAAGCATTAATTATTTTGATGTTTTAAAAATCGATATCCTATCTAAAATGAGATAGAAATAAACATTACATTTATCTGCTTACTTTTTCCTAATTTTTCAAAAGAAGAAGTCTGACTTCGGACGTCCTTACAGTGTGCAACCCATTTGTCAGTACTATTGCCATGTTGATGCGACAAGCAAGTTTCGCGGTTGTCACAACACCTCAAATTTCTATCACAATAGTAACCAGTTCTAGCACATAGATCACTCTGAAATAATATTTTTTACACACGTAAAAAAATACAATTTTTTACTATAAATCATTTATAAACGAGACATAATTAACAGAATGTTCATTAAAATACGCATCGTAAGACAATCGAAAAATCCAACATTTTTGTTATATAAAGTATAAAGGATTTATAGTTAAAAAAAACAACTTCTACAGTCTGCCTGCTAAATTTCAGATCGATTTGATCACTGGAAAAGGGTTATAAAAACATGTTTAATATAGTGCGCACTGTGAGACAGATTAACAATTAATAGCATTTACATTTACAGATCGTGAATATAATTTAAAAAGTATCGTCAATATAACACGTACCACACAGCGCAATAAGAAAGTATTGAAAAGCTCGTTCAATATAATACGCACAACGACACTCTATCACAAAAATTAGCATGCTATTTAGAGATAAATAGAGATAATCTAAAAATTCATTAATTTAATTACAGTACATTTGATCGATCTGAATTTTGATACAACATTTTTATCATCGGCACGAGTCTGCCTGAAAAAATTCAGCTCGCTAGCTTACTAGGAAAATGTGTAAAAATTGATCCAAAGTTTGTTTCGGCACCTAAGCAGACGCTACGAGATAATATAAAGTATTAAATTTTAAAAAGAAACTTTAAAAAAAAAGTTTTTGACTATACAATAAATCCTTTATATACCAGACATAACTTAAAGAATGCTAATTATAATATGCAGCGCACGACAATCCAAAAATCCAAAATGTTAGTTATGTCTCGTAAAACATGTTTAATATTATGGGCACCGATAGGGAATATATTTTTAAAAAGTATAATCAATATAATACGAGCCACAAAGCGCGACAGGAATGTATTAAAAACTTTTCAATATAATACGTACCGCGACACTCTACAACAAAAGTTAACATGCTATTTAGAGATAAATAGAGATAATCTAAAAATTCATTAATTTAATTACAGTTCATTCGATCGATCTACAATTTTGATACGTTTTTTTTATCATCGGCAAAATTATATCTGCAAAATTTCAGCTCGATTGCTTACGAGGTATTTGGTTAAAATCGATCCTAAGTTTTTTTTTCGGCAAGCAAGGCCTGACAAAATTTTCAAATTCATTCAAAGCAAAACAGACTAAAATAATGACAACAATAATAATATTAGTATAATAGTAAATATATATTTACCCTTAATTATGTATGACTGACTCATTTTGGCCTAACGCTAAGGGACATCACTCTGCTTTTTTAAAAATAGAAAATATAGACTTAAAAATCATATACATTTTGGATTCCAGATTAACATTAACCAAACAACGCACGAACCTTTGACGTCAGAATTTGTGTTCTAAACAGTGCTGACTGACTCAAAGAGTTATTATTTGGTGCAGTAATTTGATGCGCTGCTTTCTAAAATTTGTTAACAAATCGTTTGGTGATTAGCAGTAATATGGTGCGCTGCTTTCCAAAAATAGTTTAAAAGTCGTGTGGTGATTAGCACTTTAAACAAATATTATATAAATACTTTGTCTACATTTCAGAAATATTTCGTATTTATCATACAAGGATAAGTTACTTGGGCTTTTGACAAAAAAAAGTGGGCGCCGCAGGCGCCCTACAATCCCTATTATAAAATACTTTGTGTACATTTAAGGAAGTTTAATATTACGTATTTATCATACAAAGACAAGTAAGTTGGGCTTTTGAAAAAGGTGGGCGCCATAGACGCATTAAAAAAGTGGGCGCCGCAGGCGCCACGACTCCGCAGCACAGCCTAGTAATAATATAAATAAATATACTTATTGTTCTTGTTAATCTTTTTATTATCATTTGTATTTATAATACTACATTTTGAAGTTAAAATCAGAAGATTACATTAAAATATTACACATATTATATGAATATACATTGAACGTAACATTTTGTGGTGGAATTATAATTTTCAAAGTCCTATAATTTATTCAAATTGGCCATTTAGCATGGAAATGCCATGAACTAATGTACACCTGATAACAGATAAGCAATGCTTTCAAGATGTGTTATTTTATTTATATTTATATTATTTTTTTATATAAGTGTTTTATGAACAAATAAAACATTCATTTTTCTTTTTTTTTAAATTGGAAAATTGAATCAGTTACCTCTACTTCTGCAATCATGACGTAAAACATGGTTGTAATCAGCACGGAAAAAAGTGGCCAGATCATTCTTGTAGATGACAAAGCTGTTTTTTTTTCTTGATGTTGAAGTCTGAATCTGTTCAGATGAATATATAATATGTATATTTCAAAGACAAAAAATGACCTCAATTAAAAAATATTGTATATAAAAATAGTTGAGAATTTTGAAGAAAAAGGTAGCAATTCAAGTAACATTATAAATACGGTTAAATGAAACCTTTTGGATATTCTTTTAAATATTAATAATGTATATGTATATATATATATGCACTCATGCACTAATGATAATGTAATATAAAATGATACAGGATTTTATGTTACTTGCTTTATATCTGTTTAATCTATGAGCTTTAGCTTTAAGGAATTCCTCATTAGTAGCATTTGATCTTAAAATGAATGTTTAAAACAACTTATATGAAGTATAGGTTACGCAATAATTTGTGTTTTATTACTAATGATATATATATATATCCCCACACACACACAAAAATTTTTTTTAAGAAAGTCTTTTTCACAAACGGTACCTTGATACGCTAAATTTCTTTTTTTTTAAGTCTATGTCTAAGACATCAATTAGAAAAGTATATCCACTCATGGGGGGTGCCATGAGCAAAATATTGGGTGGGCCAAGTTGGTAACACAAATTTGTTTCATTCGATACCCTTGCCTTAAATAAGTTTTATTTAATAAGTAGATAACACACAGGTAGTGCGGACTATAGTTGTGAATAGTGTTTATTAGAGTAATTTCTATCCTAAGGCTGACACAGTTAAAGCACTAAAGTAAATAACTAAATCAGGAAGCACAGTATACAATTTTATAACAGTCTCTAAGCTATGCCCTACTCTACCACTAAGTTCTGTACACCTCATCAGGTACTGGATCACTCGCTCTCCAGGCGCTGTGTGACTCTCTCTCCCTTGTCTCCCACAGACCTCCCCTTATATTGGTAGTCAGAGGAATGTGGGTGACATTGGAGATCATCCTATGGCTCAAGTCGTAAAAACTCGTTCCATTCATGTTTTTCCCTGGCCACTATAAAATACTGTTGGCATTCCCCTGTTCCCTTGTCCCGTCTGGACACACTTAAAATGTCACTCATTGACCACTGCCCCGTGACGTCTCCGACCCTGGTCGGAATTGCTGGTACTTAAACTTGAGCTTTTGTTTGGCGCTAACGCGACCAGCGATCGCCACATTCCAATGGTCAACCCTCCATTCGGCCGGGTGAGGGACTGATGCGATATGGTCTGAGAGAATGGAGGGAGGGGTGGAGAGGGGATGGGGAGGGAGACGGGGGTAGTGCCAGGTTTCTGTGGCGGACACGGCCACATAGTGAAATTATTTGAAGCAAAACTGATTTTTATCAAAATCGCAATGATATTTAGTACTAAAAAAATTAACAAACTTATAAAAAAGAAGAGTTTTACAGTAAAATGTTGCCCTATTGTTGGTTTCAGTTGATTTTTTGGGTGGGCCAAATACATTGTGGCCCATTAGCTCTAAAAATTGAGTGGGCCATGGCCAACCTGGCCCACCCTGTGGCGCCCCCCCCCCATGTATCCACTTACAACACCAACTCGTAAATGTACAGAAGCAGATCTAATCATGTCCCAACATCAATATGTTCAACCACGTTAATTTTTCTTATATATGTTCAATGACCGGAGAAGATAACAGCTGTTGCATATAAAGCGTAGTCCTCGCTGCATAAGCGATAAGATAATTGACATAGTCATCCTTCTTTTTATTATCAACCAGTGCATTGATATTAAGGTACGCATTGTCGTGGTTGATGCTTGTTCATTGGTTGTGGATGTCATGCGCCGGTGTCACGAAATAAAGTCTCCCCCAAAATAAAGTCTCCCCCGGAGAGTTTATTTTAAAACAAATTCGCCCCCCGGAGACTTTGTTTTAAAATGAAGTCTCCGGGTCAAAATAAATCCTCCCCTTAATTATGAGAAAATACATATAATTGTTTTATTAAACTTGATGACTAACAACATAATTTGTATTTATTCCACATGCATTTGTGTATGATTTTTGGAAATTCAGCAATCATAAGCTTAGTCAGGGGCGTAGCAGTTTGCGGGCTTAGTGGGTGTATACCCGTATAGACACATATTTCGAGTAGGTTATTTGCCCAGAGTTATTTAAAAGAATAACAGAAAATTGAAATGAAACACAAAGATGATCAAGTAATACGAGAATGTGACACCGATGACTTTCTTTACGTTTGTGAGTAGCATCTTTGGTTAGGATTTAAATGAAATTTGCGACTTCTATGTGGGCATTAATTATAATTCTTTTAAAATATTATGACCATCTTTTAGAGGCTGTCCATAAAGTACGTCACGCTTCAGAGGGGGAGGGGTGTGACAGTTTGTGACAGGGGGAGGGGGTTGTCTTATATTAAATATTATTTTGTTAATAAAATAGCGTGATGTACTTTATGGACGTCCCATTACCGTAGCGTTTACTAAATTTACATCAGAAATTTAGCAAATTCAAGTAGCCAAGCTTTGTAAATTTATAAAAATTTTAAAGTTTACTCTTAAAATATAGTTTTAAAAAAATCTTTTAAAAGGGATTACTTTATGTGTAGCCGTCTCAAGAAACACAGCATATGCCAAGACTTAGACACACACAAATTAGGTCACGCGTTTAAACAATGAGTGTCGTGGCCTGGGTTGGAGTCACCCGATACGTTAAATTTATTGTGTAGCCCAGATCACAGTACTGTGGAGATCTGGGTTGAGGTGAGGCGCACGGTTAGTTAGTTTGAGATCCGCGTGCCGCTGAATTAGTTAGGCATAAAGTCAATTACCTTACGGAATGTTAGAGCCCAAGAGACTGAAGGTGTAGCTGAGAGGTGTGCTTTTTCATTGATGACATGCATCGTTGTGTGTGTGAAATGATTTTCATATCGTTTCCCAAAGATACAACAGCCAAACGTGAACGAAAAGAACGTGGAACGTTGATAACGTTCTAAAACTTTCCTTATTCATTCAATAAGCTTATCCTTTACTTCACATTTTTGTACGTATTTCTTCTGTAGGCTATTTTATTTAATTTTTGAAAATTATTTATGTTTAGTGCCTGATAATATTGTAATGTCCTGCAACGAAGTATTTGAAATTATAAATTTAATTTTAAAAGTTTTTTGTTCACTGTAATAAAATATTATTTTAATATTAAGAAAACACAAGTTCTAGTGACATTTTCACGCACACAAAAACACACACAAACATATATATTAAAAATAGGGGTGATCTGGTCGGATTAAACCGGATTTATTAAGTGAAATTAGGCCGGAGACGGGTTTGTACACATGGCCGAATTCCGGAATTGGCAGAGCCGAAGCTATTATAAATATATATATATATATATATATATATATATATATATTATGGCTCTACTGGCCAGCTGGATTGGACCGGAGTTATGAAGTAAAATTCTGTCGAAGCCGGAGTCGAATTTGTAAAAATGGCCGGAATCCGGATTAGCCGGAGCTGAAATCCGGTAAAACCCTAATTAGTACTGTAATAAAAATGCAAGACCATACATAAACCATGAATAAACCATTGACAAGCATAGGACGCAATAATCTCCGGTAATTAAGGAGCGTCTGTAATGTATAAAGTAATTTTTTATATCCATATACATATATGAATGTATGTATGTATGTATGTATGTATGTATGTATGTATGTATGTATGTATGTATGTATGTATGTATGTATGTATGTATGTATGTATGTATGTATGTATGTATGTATGTATGTATGTATGTATGTATGTATGTATGTATGTATGTATGTATGTATGTATGTATGTATGCGTGTGTGTATGAATGTATGTATGTTTAATTTTTCTTTTAATTACATTTGAAAGATAAATTTTGCAATACTAGTTATTTGTAATAAAAGTATTGATAATTTTTTTTAAAGAATCTTTTCTTACTATACGATTTGAAACTGTAGCTTAATTGTTATCCTCGAAGTATTTTATACCTACTAAAAAGAAAAGATTTACTTGTAGTTATGATTCTCTTGTGTTAATACTCTTTTTTTGTATCTCCTAAAGCTTTCTAATATTTTAGAATATCTGGCAATATAATATTGTAACATCAAAGTACCATTTAAAGACTTTGTAAAATATGTTAACGGATAGATACAATTTTCTTAGTTATTTTTTCTCTTATGGACAAATCTCTAGATTGGTTTGTCCAGTCCATAATGTCATAATTAGTTTAGACACGCTAGAAAGAGGCGGTATAAATTATACGCAGAAAATTTAATGTTAGTCATGATTTTTGGAGCAAACGTCTAAATTTTATGTAACATCTGTAAAATGCTTTAAAATTTTAATATATTTTGTTTTTCAAACAGTAATGGCAGTTAAAAATTCAAATTCATAAAGAAAATTATACACGTTTACAGTAATAGATAATTTCATAATCGTGATATGAGATCATCTATTCGTGCATGGTGATATTATGAAAAGGTAAATGTATAATATAAAAAACAGGGTATTAGTATGCCTGACAGGACGTAACACAACAGCGAACGTTTCGGCAAAGAGCCTTCCTCAACGGACAAATAGTACACAAATGAAATGAATAAAACGAAATAATAATTAAAAAAACACTTAGCTGCGGTGAAATCCAAGTAGTCCAGTAGGGATAAACGTAAGGAGAGAAAAGTAAGAGCTTATATAGGAAAGGATAGGGTGGGTGTGGCCAATCAATCAGCTTGTCAGTGCGAACACAACGTTGATCCCATGTGGTGTAAGAGTCCCATACTCATGGATTAGTCTATTCTCCAGACTGACCCGGCCGGGTGTGTTTGTACAAGAAACCAAGGCGGTGACAGACATGTCATCGACGCCCATGTGGTCACGTCCATTGAAGTGTCGGGAGACAGGACACTGTTTGTCTTGTTTAATGGCACGTACATGCTCAGCGATACGGCACGAGAGTAACCTCCCTGTCTCACCAATGTACTTCAAAGGACAGCGCTTACACACAATGGTGTAGACCACATTGCGGCTGGTACAAAGATAGCCATTCCTAATCTTGAATATCCCCTTAAGGAAGACAATCTGGTCCGTCTGGGTAACAAAGGGACATGTCTTGCAGCGACTACGACCACATGGCTTGGTGCCCAGATGGGAGGACGGAATAAGCAGACGGCTACGAACCAATAGGTCTCGCAGATTTTTGTCCCTCCTGAATACAATGAGGGGTGGGGTGGAAAATATGTTGTTTGTCTCAGGGTCCTCGAGGAGGATCGTGCGGTTTTTCAAAAATATTTCCTTGGCTCTGATGTTGTGGGGATGGTATGTGAGCACCAATTTGCTCCTTTCATTACTATCACTGGAGCGTGATACAAAGGCGTCGGCACGAGTGAAGTTTTTAACTCACTGAAGTGCAGATTGAAGTATAGCTTCAGGGTAAGACCTTTGTCTTAAAAACTCTACCATTTCCAACGCCTTTTCCAAAAAGTCCTCATTAGATTGACACAGCCTACGGAGGCGAAGAAGTTGTGAAAAGGGAATAGAATCCTTACAGTATTTGGGATGAGACGAGGGATAGAGTAGAGTTTATATTATGAAAATAAGGTTCAATAATTGCAAAGTATTTCTGAATGTTTTAAAAATAATTTAATTTTAAAAATCTATGTTTGTGTGTGTAAGCAAATTTTGACTAAATTAAAGTAATTGAAACTGAAATCACGCTTCCTCCGTACAAAGCATTTGTAATATCTAACACACACACACACACATACACACACACACAATATATATATATGTATATATATATATATATATATATATATATATATATATATATGTGTGTGTGTTTGTATAAAAGCATTGTTCTATCTTTAATAACTTTTAGTTACGGTTGCGTGGTTATTAGCAGTTTTGTTTTTTACTTCTAGTCATATAAATATTCTGACACATTATTACTGTAGCACATATAAATAGGTGTGAGAAAAATTTAAATTCAAGAAGCCAATTTTTAGTAAATTATTTGATTTTAAATTAGATATTTTAAAGGAATTATTATTTTATAATTATATTTTATTAAAGGAATTACTTATAGTATTATTAGTGTAGCTGTCTCGCCAGAGGCATCACTAAGGTTTGCGTCACCCAGTGCGGTAAGCTCAATGTGTCACCCGCTCACGACTAAACCCATAGTCCTCCTCCGAGTCTGCCAGTGCCAAATAACGGGAACATACTTAATTTTAGATTTTGTTTTACCCCTTGTGATAGTGTCAGCCAGTGCAGTCAGCACCACCAGTACACCCCATCCCCCCCCATTGACACCCCGCCTCTGCGTCTCACAATAACAATGCATAGCCCAAAGACTGTATAATCAGGTCATAAGTTAAACAGGTCAGTGTCGTAGCCCGATTTTTGTTCCCTCCGTGCGCATACTTAATTGGGTCACTCCCACCCTTTCCCCCCGATTCTAGATGGATAGTAAGAATCTTTCTCACCGTCTGAACACCCGACGTTATTACGACTTTATCATTTATATTAACAACACAAGCCCGTTTCCTTCAAAGTCATAATCCTTATTTTATGAAATAAAACAACTGCCTTTATACACCCCAAAACTGCCTGTGCGTAAATATGGACAGCGGGAAAAAATCAAGTAATTAAGCAATTTTTCAAATTATATCACGATCCTGTGAGGTGTCTAACGGCATGATCCTCATCCTCTCATATCTCTGTATATATATGCCACTACCATAAATAGTATTACTGTAAACATGTGTGAATATTATGTCACGCCCCTGAGAAATGTCATTACGGTATGGTATGCACCCCCTCTTATCTCTCTATATCTACGCCACTACAATAAATAGTATTACAGTAAACATGTGTGAATATTATGTCACGCCCCTGAGAAATGTCATTACGGTATGGTATGCACCCCCTCTTATCTCTCTATATCTACGCCACTACAATAAATAGTATTACAGTAAACATGTGTGAATATAATGTCACGCCCCTGAGAAATGTCATTACGGTATGGTATGCACCCCCCTCTTATCTCTCTATATCTACGCCACTACAATAAATAGTATTACAGTAAACACGTGTGAATATTATGTCACGCCCCTGAGAGGTGTCAAACGGTACGGACCTCACTCCCTTCTTATCTCTATATATCTACGCCACTACAATAAATAGTATTACAGTAAACATGTGTGAATATTATGTCACGCCCCTGAGAGGTGTCAAACGGTATGGACCGCACCCCCTCTTATCTCTCTATATCTACGCCACTACAATAAATAGTATTACAGTAAACATGTGTGAATATAATGTCACGCCCCTGAGAAATGTCATTACGGTATGGTATGCACCCCCCTCTTATCTCTATATATCTACGCCACTACAATAAATAGTATTACTGTAAACATGTGTGAATATTATGTCACGCCCCTGAGAAATGTCATTACGGTATGGTATGCACCCCCTCTTATCTCTCTATATCTACGCCACTACAATAAATAGTATTACAGTAATCATTTGTGAATATTATGTCACGCCCCTGAGAGGTGTCAAATGGTATGGACCGCACTCCCCTCTTATCTCTCTATATCTACGCCACTACAATAAATAGTATTACAGTAAACACGTGTGAATATTATGTCACGCCCCTGAGAGGTGTCAAACGGTACGGACCTCACTCCCCTTCTTATCTCTATATATCTACGCCAATACAATAAATAGTATTACAGTAAACATGTGTGAATATTATGTCACGCCCCTGAGAGGTGTCAAACGGTATGGACCGCACCCCCTCTTATCTCTCTATATCTACGCCACTACAATAAATAGTATTACAGTAAACATGTGTGAATATTACAGCAATACACAAGTAAGTATTCTTTATTCTTTTGTTTTATAATGATCTCTTTGTTTAATATCGAAAGTATGATTGGGGGGGGGCGGATTTATTTTGGGGGAGACAATATTTTACAGGGTAGGGGCGAGTTTATTTTAATCGGGAGGAAGACATTTTCTCCCCCCGGAGGATTTGTTTTAAAACAGAGTCTCCGGGGGGAGACTCTGTATGGGGGAGGATTTATTTTGCAACACCGGCACATTCGTATCGAACGAAGTTGTGAAATTTCTGCCTTTTTGATCAGATCTACATGTGTCCTAGGTTATTTCGGAATCAAAACTAGACTCAAGAATCGTACTTATTACTCTTAAGCCTTTTTACTCTTCTGTCTTTTTATGTATCCTGATTTATGCCTTAAATCCACACCCATCAGAGTAGACTTGCTTTGATACGTATACGTTCATTTTTATATTGGGTTTGTGATTACTTTCATATAGCTTTTGCTAGAACCCTGTCAACCGGCGATATCTGCTGCTGGAAAGTGTAAAACAAAATTTTCTGATTGTGGGACTAAAACAATGTCAACTGATCCCCTTTATTATAAAAACATAATTGTTCGTCTAAGCTATGCATTTTTAGCGGTATTGTTTTTGCATTCATAAAGGCAACTTAATCCATTAACGTTTATTTCTAATTAGTCACAAACTGGATTTGGCAACAATTTAATGGCATATCATTAGGGTTTATTTTCAGAATCTACAGAGCAGAAATTCAAAAAGAAAAACTATAATTATTCCCTATATTATGTAGTTCATAAACTACTTTAAAAAAAATGTTTAGCCTAGTCTATCAATAACATTGATGATAAGTATAGTTAAGCTTTTCCAAATTTGAATTAGAACAATAGCATCTAATTCTGATAGCGATAAGTAGTGTATGGACATTTTTTAGTTAAAATAAATTGATATTACTTTATATTTAAAAGACGTTTGTAATGTCTAAATAATGTAATTCTTCGAAGGTGTAAAAAAACACTTCAATCCTTGTGAACCGATTAGCCTAATGTTACCTGGATGGCAACAGTCCGTCCTAATGGGACGATGGCGTGTACCCCCCTCCCCTTTCTCCTGGCCCTTCTCTCTTCACTCAAAGCTAGAAAGGATGCCCTCACTCACTTTTGCCCGACAGGAGGTACGTTCCTCGGGAATGGTCTACCACGCTTTATGGTCATCAGTGCCAGTGACAGGTCTTTCTTGCCGACATCCTTGAAGCGCCAGCAGGGTTGACCTCTTTTCCTCATACAAGTTTCCAGCTCACTGTAACGCAAGACTCTAGAAATGCGCTCCGAGCTCATCCTGCGGACATAACCCAAACACCGCAGGCGCCTCACACTCAGAATTGAGTGCATACTCAGCATATGGCTTTTTGAGAGTACCTCGACATTGGTGATCTTGTCCTGCCACTTTATATGTATAATCCTACGCAATCATAGTATGTGGAAACCGTTGAGCTGCTTTGTTTGCTTGGCGTAGGTCGTCCAGCACTCACTGCCATAGAGGAGTGTGCGGAGCACGCAGGCCTGGTACTCAGTGATTTTCGTCCTATCTGTGAGCTTCGCATTGTTTTACACTCTTTGATTCAGCCTAACCATTAAATATGCGGCCTTGCAAATGCTGGTTCTTATTTCAATTTACAGTGAGAGTGTGCTTGTAATGTTACTGCCAAGGTAGTTGAAATCCTCGACGACAACCAAGGTGTTTCCCTCAATGGAGATTGCTGGAAGGCACTCAATGCCTTGTCTCATAATGTTGGTCTTTTTAGGCTAACTGTTAAACCAAAATACTTGCATGCCTCTGAGAAATTATTGACTAACTGTTTGAGTCATATCTCTGTATGTGAGGTAAGGGCTGCGTCATCCGCGAAGGGCTACTCTCTGATTAATACAATTTCAAAGTTGTTCTTCGCATGGAGCCGGCTAATGTTGTATAGGTTTCCATCTGTCCTGGTATGAATGTTCACACCCTCGGAGCAGTCCTCGAAAACATGTCACAATAGCATCGAGAAAAAAAGATGCCAAACAGTTTTGGAGCCAGTACGAAGCCTTGTTTGACTCCGCTACAAACTAGTAGTGCTGGCTTGCTGTGCTTCAGGTTTCTGCAGGAATGCCATCGTTACCTGGAGACTTCCAATTGCTCAGATGATCGATGGCCTTACTAAGCTCCTCCAATGACGGTGGAGCATCAAGCTGATCTAGAACTTGTAGATCTGGGATTCTATATATGGCTGAGTCAGTTACTACATTCTGTGTTGCATATAGTTCTAGTTAATGATCAGTCAATCGCCGCATCTGCTGGTCTCGTTTTGTGTTCATCACACCTCACTTTCACATAAATGGAGCTGACTTATACATTGTGTGTCTAGTGGCCTTTGTATGCCTTCGAACGTTTGTTTTTTTGATATCTCACGGATCGGCAGCAGATTGAATGCTTTTACATAGGTCCACCCAATAAGTGTTGGCGCAAAAACATGGAGTCTTCTGGGCTGTGTTTCTGGCATTTCTGAGACATTGTAGTGTCTCAGGTCCCGAGGCAGCTTTATAGGCCAATAGGTCTTTTCTCTTTGTCTCGTCACGTGCATCATTGTGACCCAGTGGGCCTCGAACCAATCCTCATTGTTTCCTTCCTACCGAGGATGGCAAGATTGGTGTTGTATATAGTGTCTTGAAGATGTAGCCATGTCGCATCAATTTGTTCTGTTTCAGCCACTCTAGCATCATGAGGATTGGGGATGGCTTTCTGCGTGGTATTGGCCTTAAGAGCTGCCTCAAGCTTGGTGTTAAGCTGTTCCCTGATCTGCAATGTTATAGGCTGAACTGTAAAGCAGCATAACTATTCATCGTTTAACTTAAAATGTGTAAAAAGACACATTAATACGTACTTAAAAGTTATTTTGCTTATTGTCAAGTAAAAATTTGGATTTGTTTTCTTTGTTTTAGGGATTGGCTTGTAGATAGTTATTTTGCCGAGTCTTTTCAAGACTAATTTATATTCAGTTTTAAAGCTCCGTCTATGTAATTCTTCAATGGCTTATTATCGCACAGGAGTAGATTAGCTGCCATGATGTTTACAAAATTGGAAACTTCAAAGCAGTTACTGGTTACCATGTAAGTTTTTAATTAACTTTCTAAATAGCAAGACACAATTCCAAACCAATTAGCATGTTTTTTCTCAACTTTAAAACTATGATTCATCCTTACAATTGGTCTTGCCTTCTTCCCTGAGTCCACTTTTTACATCTAAGTTAAGTCTCTATCGATTTTCTTTTCACCAACCAGGCTATTACCGTTTAATTGCAAATTTATGACTTCAAATGATTTGTTAAAATTATATTGCAAAACACAGATCATTAAACTGTAAAATCTACACGCTACAGAAAAGAAGCACCCATGTATTGTTGTAAAGTTTTTTTAAAATCTAAACATAAATTTAACAACAAAATTGCAGTCCGTATAGAAGTAAACACGGTCTCGTATAAATTTGTGTTAGTATTGATCCACGTTAAGGGAGGTAGGGTGACGCATTTATCTCCAATTAACTTAAATTTATATTTTTTACTAGAAACAGATTCCAGACACGCAATTAGGCGTGCCTATAGAAGGGTGACAATGTTAATAATATTTTGTATGTGGTCAATACTTTTTTTACAAATTAAAATATGCGGGCACTATATTGGAAATATGCGAAGACGTTTGTATTATCTAGCAATGCAAGTCTCTTAATTCACATGGTGTGCAGGAGTGAATTGGTGAAGTTTAAGTTCTAGATTACTTTCAGTAATTTCAATATGAATCTATACTGTTTTAATGGAAATTCCTCATCAGCTACAATTACAAAGGTCATATTCCCTTCAATGTCTTCAATCGGCTGGCATGCTGGAATGTTAATTTTATTGATCTCAAGACATTCAGCTAAACCTGAATTCTCAAACACTGAACCATCAGGTTCTCTTCCATTATACTATATATGTAGATAAAGAAATTTGCATTCAGTATCAACTAAGCCCAATAGAATTATACTGAAACTTTGTTTTTATTGTTATAATTTTAAGATCCTCTTTTTTTAGGCTTTCTAATAGGTACATGTTTTCCATCTAATGTACCTATACAATGGGGAAAATTCTATCTGTTTTGAAAATACTTAGCAATATGAACCCATTTTTCTGGATTATTGGGTACCTGAAAATATAAAAGCACATTGCCGAGTAAAATAATGTTTTTTTTTAAAAATAATATTTGTAGGTACATGTAATTTATTTTATATTTTTTGTTTTATTATGTGTGTTTATCGCGATTAATAGACACATTATATATGGTTTGTTTTAATGGATACAAATTTAGCATTATAGCGAATAATTAGATTTGTCTTTCCTTTCTTGACAACTTCTGCGCACCGGTCTGCGGACCACCAATTTATAGAAGCACTGGTGTAATACATTAGGTAATGTTGATGTCATTTAATGAAAATACATTTTGTTTTTGGAGTGTATTATTAAAGCTTTAATTTATTATTTTGATAAAACAATTCGTTTGTGTATCTTGTACTTTGTAAAAAAAATCAAACACTATTTATCGCTCTCCTATTCTATTTGATACTTTCCTTTTCTATAAGGTAACTGTTAACTTGTATTAAAGGGTTAACCAACCTGATTTTAATAAAAAATAGCATTCTTAACAATCTTCTAAGACACTACAATGTTCGGTGTGCAGACTAGTATTTACTGGAAAAAGATATATTTAACAACATTTTGATACCAATAGTAATACCGTTTTAGTTTTGAAATATGATTGCTTATAACATACACATTTCAACCTTCCTTATAGTTTTTTAACAAAATAAATGTAAAAAAAACCTGGCGCGCTGATGCGTAAAATACATACAATTTACAAGAAAATTACTATATAAAAATAAAAACCTCTAAAAAATTATGTCAGTTTTTAATTTTTTTTTATATGTTTAAATATCACACATTTTAAGAATAAAGAATGTTTTGTTTAAAGTGTACTTTATTTGCAGATATTTTGATTTTTGTTTACCTAAATGCTCAGTTATCTCGACACAGTTACAACCTTATTGGCCGGTGACATAATGCAGTTTTACTGTATATGTATTATTATATATTTTAGTTTTTAATAAAACGGTAATATGTTTTTTTTTAAAAGACACGTGATAAGAAATGTGAAAAAAAGTATACGAATATCACTTACCACTGTGGTTGATATATTCGCTGTCACTGAAAGGTGTAACAAAATGTAATGCAAATTGAATGACATACATTGTGAGTTTTTGTCCAATATAAATAAATATCCATTAAAAAAGATTAATACATTCTTCTCATTCTTTCTCTACAAGTATTTGCTACTATCAAACTGAACATATTGATCTTTGCAAACAATATACACATCATGTTTTCTGGATCTCATTCTTATTATTAAAATTAACAACATCAATTAAATTTTCTGAATTAAATCAAATATAACTATATGAATTGATTGAATATCTGTTTTAGCACTTATCACTTTCAACTGATTATTGTTATCTGCTACAGTTATTAAAAGTCATGGATCTTATACATATATATTTGTTCGCCCTTTTGAATACAGAATTCGTTAACATGCAAGAAGAAGTTGGTGAATACGTCACAGAGGCTCAGCCTTAGTAACTATAGAATGGAGTCGAGAGCTGGTCGCGTTCTTAAATTAATATTTATGTATTCATTTATTTCAGTTTGTGTTATTATGAGACTTGTGTTATATTTCTGAAACATTTTCGACTTAAAAATTCATCCGGCCAAACATTAAGCACAACCAATAAATCAGTTATGGTTTCATGTATTATAGTACGGTTAGTTAGAAAACAGATATTTCTTTTAAAAATTTAAGAGAAATTACGAAAACAGACACAAGAAAAAAAAATAATGTTGAAGAAAAATGTGTAGCAGTTTAACATTGTTAATTAATATATATACATATATATCATCAGAATAATTACGTCACGAGGACTATGGTGCATCACCGTTGGTTTGGGTTGCATTTCCTTTTGCACACGAGTTATGTGCTTCCCAATGTTTCGGACTTTCTCCTAGCTCTTCTGTCTGTAGCCTCCTCTATATTTCGCCCTTGGATACTATGACGCCCTCTTTGACAACTGTGCGCTACGAAGATCGGTCTTCTGCTGTGCATTCCCAGTCACTTTTATTTATTATGGCTGCTTTCATGTCTCTCTGGCATATCAATAAAATTTAGGAAAACAAAAACGAATATGGACAAAAAAGGGAAATAGAAGTAGTTCAGCTTGCCAACATGGGCGAACCATCAAAATCGCGCACGACAAAAGAGCGCCGACATAAAATAGCCGTGATAAGAGCGTCGACACAGAGAGCAAAGATTGAGTGTAGGCGGTTGTCCGATCTGCGCTAATGTGTCATTGATGAACTTTGGACGTGGTGCCGCCAAAAAGGGTAACAAGCTTTTCCATCTTGTGTATGGAAAGACGCACAATCCCTAGAAAAATACACCACAGTAAAATAAAATGTAAATAATTTAATGTTCCTTTGCTCGCGGACCACCAGGCACTTCTCCACGGACGACAAGTGGTCCGCGGACAACAGGTTGGGGACCATTGATTTATATGGATTTAAATAGACTACAATAAGGGCACGATGGCCCAATCGATGCGCGATGTAAAGTTCTAAACAACAGTATATCGGAACCATGATTGAAATATTGGTTCATCAACATTCGTAAATATCGGTAGGAATCAACGGGAGAAGCAGTCTTAAACGTTTACGAAACATATATTAAGGGCCCCCTGCTCTAAAAGAATGAATGATATGAGTAAAATGCCCTTTCATATTTATAATATGCTATCAAGTTTTTGTATAACAAGTTTGGCTAAAAGCCATTCATTTACACAGTAACCAAAGTTTAAACAAATCTTTAAAAGCTTATTTAAGGAAAAATGCATGTTTGTCTCCAACACGCCAGTGAGTGATAACTTTGATGCCTTTTACCAGCAAGAGAGTGCACTCAACAACTTCCCAAAGTTTCATGTTTCTACCTACATGGTAAATCGGAGACTTAGTGAAGAGCAGTTTTTATATAGCTGATATAAGTAAACAAAAAACAGCCTGTGCGCCCCGGCTCCAATCTAATGAAAATTTAAATAATTTTTAACCTGTTCCCATAGAGAAAGAGTACTCAACAATTTCCCAAAGTGTAATGCTTCTACCTACACGGGAAGTGGGATAATTAGTGAAGAGTGAGTGAGTGAGACAGGGCTTTACCTTTTATTATTAGAGAATACGAAGATTGTATGTATTAGAGATCTTAATACATAGTATCCACTTTTTCTTAAAAAGAAACTAAAAAAACAATAGTGTAAAATAATCTTGTATAATTGCACATTTAATTGAAATTGCATTTTAAGGATTAAAAGAGTATATTAAATCTTTCAAACTTTCATAAACAATTTATTAAAAAAAAAGAAATCATTAAATGGTAATTCCTTGTATTGATAATGCAAACAGGATGCAACAAAAACTTTAAGGAAAAACAAATCTTCAAGTGGTGCTATATTACTCATAGAATCATTAAATATTAATCTCTACACCAAACTTGTCATAGTGTATCTTAAATTTAATTGTATTTTCTTATGTCTGTTATACTAGCAAAATACCCTCGCTTCGTTGCTGAAATTAGGATTTCAGTTACCGTTGAGAACCCGCGTAACAAAAATTCAAAACACCAATTGATTTCAATCTGGATCATGATGGATATACTACATATATTAACTTCACCATCTAGTCTGTATGTATGCCGTGGTCCCGAGTAAAAATTCATTTCAAGTAATCCTATAATTTAAATTTTGTTTTCGTATGTTAGCATTGCGGGATGGTACTCAACAACTTCCCAAAGTTTCATGCTTCTGCCTACTCGGGAAATAGGAGAATTAGTGATACTCAAATTTTATATAGGCCATATAAGGAGAAAAAAAAACGTTTTTAGGCCCCCGGCCCCCATGAGTGTTAATTTTAAAATTCTTTTACTCCAATTTTTGTCGCGAAAGGCTACTCAACAACTTCCCAAAGTTGCATGCTTCTACCTACACGGGAAGTTGGAGAATTAGTGATGAATCAGTCAGTGAGTCAGTCAGTCAGTCAGGGCTTTGCCTTTTATTAGTATAGATAACTACATAATCAAAAGGTGTTTAGAAACAATTTATATGAAAAAAAAATATTTACTATTTAAAGTGTTCATATCTCATGTAGAAAAATTACCATTTTATCATGTTATATAAAACAAGATTTGGGAAAATATAATATTTTGTTAAAAATACTCTTTCTATCATATATTGTGAAACTTTAGCCAATTTTAGTTCATTAATCACAGTAAATAAACTTGTCATTTACAAATTTAACTAAACACATGAAATAAAATTGTAAAGCAACGTTTAAAGCAAAATTAATTCAAATATTATTTTTTCACAAGTTACTTTACTGTTATGACATTTCCACTTTTTGAGGTCCTATCGAATTCACATTCATGGTTCCCTTTTCGACAAAATTTTCAGCATTTTGAATGCACATCTTTTTTATAACAATTTTAACCCTGAAGATGAACAAAAAAAATAAAGGATAATCTTCAGCATATATTTTAAAATACATTGTATATGTAATTTCTGAATATTGGTAATATCAAGAAAAATGTAGGTGTTTAGATACTCGTTCAATACATAGATCACGTGTAGCATTTGTCACATTTTCTAAAATCTGCTTCGTTAACATATTCCCAAAGAATATAATTTCAAACGGAGTAGCTTTCAAACACCATTTATCAACACAATGTTATCAAGAAATGACGATATCTATTTTTTTTTAAAATCTTTAAAGTCTAGGAAAGCGTTTTTAAAGGGTGATATTGAATGTTATTGCCCTTCAAATATTAAGGTGACTGTTTTTCAAGCTTACCATTAGAAGATATACATTCAATAAATTCAGTTTTAACCAACCTTAAACGGTTAAATTTATTAAGTATTTTAATGTAAGGCACATTGATTGTAGATAATTAATCATTAAAACTAGTTCATTATAAATGAACATTTAAAATCGTGTTAGTTGTACTAAATCTTTTTTTAGCCGCTATTTCTTTTGATCAGTTTTCAAAGATTATCTAACAAACAAAACGTTTCAAATATTTGATTTCCGACAAAAATTATTTAAGTATATATCTAAAAATCACCTTTTAATACAAGTATTGAAGTCTAAAAAACTTGTGGAATAAAATTGAAATTGTTTGTGATGATTTAATATTCGTTTGACTTAAAATCAAATTAAATATTATTTAGTTGGCATCCTTTAGTGTTTTAATTTTTGTTTTAGTGTACACATCGGCGCAAAGCATTATTTATATGAAAAGTCGCCTTTCTAATACAAGTTCACACACTGTTGTCTTATTGTATATCATTTTAATGAAACATAGAACAAATAAGTAATCATATAGATTGTGCCTTAAAAAATGATTTTGTGTTCATATTTTCCGTGTAAATATACAAATCCATAAATCCATAGTTGAACTTAAATTACTATTAATTATTAGCAACATCTGATTACGGAAGAACGTACTTAAATTTAATTTATCATCGAAAGATTAAGTATTGATTTGCAAACGTATATTTGCTACAAATAAAATGACAATACAGTAATATATATCTAATTATTTTCAATATTATGTCAAATTAATTATTTACATATTTATGTATATATATATATATATATATATATATATATATATATGTATATATAATATATATATATATATATATGTATATATAATATATATATATATATATATATATATATATATATATATATATATATATATATATACAGTTCTTTTTTGTAGGTGCCGGTACTCAGTGATGGATTACCAGCTTACTACCAGTTCGCACCTCGATGCAAGCTAAATCAAAATGGCAAAGATACTAAATGTCTAAAACAATTTTATTTTATCATTAACCAACTTAAATTGTTTTATTATTACTTTCTTAGTATACCGTGTACATTTGTTATGATTTGTAAAATTTAATTAACAACTTATTCAAGTTATTCTTGATTTACTTTTAAAAAATTGTGTTAAGTTCTCTTGTGTTTTATATGAAAGAACCCTGTTAAAAATGAAAATGAAATATTAATATTGAAGAATAAATTCTTCATAATAAATTCCAAAGTTTTGATCAAATTATCATTTGATGAATACTTCCGACTGCGTTCTTTGCTGTTGGTAAATGTGGAAATCCGTTAATCATTATTCTTTCGTTTAATTGCAATCTTGTTGACAAGTGTCTCATTTGTGTTTCGCCAAATGTTAAGTCGCTAATCATACCTAAGAAAGGCAACACCAAACAATGCCAGAATTATAAAACAATAAGCCTTATCAGCCACCCGAGCAAAGTAATGCTAAAATTATCCTCTGCCGGCTAAAGCCAATATCCGAAGAATTACTGGCAGAAGAACAAGCAGGTTTCAGACCAGGCAGAAGCACAATCGAACAGATCTTCAACTGTCGCTTGCTCATAATAAAACATCTACAGCACAAACGTGAACTCCATCACAACTTCATAGACTTCAAAAAATCTTTTGACCGAGTATGGCACGAGGGACTTTGGCAAATGATGAGAAGTTTCAACATTGAAGAAGGGCTGTTAAAGATGATCGAAGAACTCTACAATCAGTCAAGCAGTGCAGTTTTATTTAAAGTATGCGTAGGGGACTTCTTCAAAACGACGATCGGAGTCCGCCAGGGCTGCATTCTCTCACCTGTCTTGTTTGATATTATCCTTAAATAAATCATGCAAGAAATTCTCAGTTTTCACAGCACATCCATCTCTATAGTCGTAAGACCCTTATGCAACCTACTATTTGCTGGTGATATAGATCTTTTGGCTGAGAGCAGTAAAGAACAACAGGAGCTTACTGAAAAACTTGCAGACAGATCAGGTGCATATGGGATGGAAATTAGCTCAGAGAAAAGTAAGATTTTGGTTAATTCCTCAGCTGCAAGTATGGCCAACATCGTAATGAACCAACAAAAGCTGGAGGAGGAACATAACTTTAAATATCTAGGAGCAATTATATCCAGAGATGGTACATGTAAAGCTGAAATTCAAGCTAGAATTGGGTTATCAATTGCCGCAATAACGACCTTGACCAAAATATGGAACAGCAAAAACATTAGCCTACCAACAAAGCTCAGGCTTTACAGAGCTCTCTTTAAAATCATTGTCCTTTACAGATGTGCGACCTGGACACTAATGGCAGCTACTGAGAGCAAGCTGCAGGCATTTGAAAACAAATGCATGAGGAAAATTATCCAGATCTCCTATTTAGAACATAAGACCAATGAATATGTCTGGGACAGAATAATCTATTGCGGGGCATCAAGAAACCATCATAACAACAATTAAGAGACGCAAGATGGCATGTTTTGGTCATGTACTGCGACATGATACCCTGACAAAAATTATCCTTCAAGGCACTGTAGAAGGGGGCCGGCGAAGAGGTCGACAACAGAAAAGCTGGCTGGACAACATAAATGAATGGACAGGGATGAAATTGCATGAATTTTTGGCCACCGCACAAAATAGGCATATGTGGAGATCGTTATCTGTTAATGTGTCCATGCGCTCGCCCAAACGACCGCAACGTTTACGGGACAGATGATGATGATGATGATGATAAAAGGTTAAGTGAGTACCAATATTTTCCAGCCATTGCTTTGTATCGAGCACTCGAGCCTGTGGCGATATTTATGATATCTTATATGCTTGTTGTCTAGGGGTATATATATACATGTTTAAGTTGATCTCGCTCACAAGGTATACTTTAGTGATTAGCTCGCATCCGACAATCAACAAACTAAAAGGGATGAATTTTAACACAATTTAATTTATTATACACTTTGTACAATTATGGGACTGCTACAAGGCAATGTCCCCTTTACATAACATTAATCATCATTAGGCTATGCTTGCAATTAATTTTTATGTTACTGGTGGGTACTTATAGTTGCACTGTGTGCTGTAGGTCGTCTCGTTTACTCCAAGTCCCTCTGTTGCTGGGGCTTTTAGGGGTGCCCCACGAGCTCCACTGGTTGTGAGTTGTACTGATGTTGGCTTCAGGTGTCATGGCCCCACCCGTGTCCTCCGTGCGGGGTGGGATGGTTGGTTCTGCAAGTCTGTCATTGCCGATGTGCTCGGTTCACTGGCTTTGATAACAATGGGGTCAACTCTGGGTCACCTTTCCCCACGCCACGTTCCTTCAGTTGATGTGGCGGGCGCGGTTGGTTCTGCAAGGTCGTTCCTCTGGCTGGCGTATCGAGTACGTGGATCACTTCGTGAGTTGCAGTAATTCGATGCTTGGGGTGTGGGTATAGGATTTCTTGTCTCGTGTTTAAGACGGCAACAACTATCACAGGGTGTGTGATGAGCTGGCTTTCGCACTCAACGTGTGTGTTATATGCGAGCTTCGGTGCACAGCTATGTGTGGCAACCGGCTTCAATTGGTACGGTGTGTGACCAATCGGGTATGACGACAAGTCAGCCTGGGCAGGACTGTGGACAGGAGTGCGGGTTGCCTCTCTGCACAGGTCCGGTATCCAGGAACCAGACTAAAACAAAAAGAAAACTAGGGTAGTTTCTCTAATTTAGTCTGCTTATATTCCACCTTCCGACAACCAAGCCCTCAGAGCAAGGTGCCAAAGGGGATTACATATATTCATGTACAATGTGAAATAGTAATTTAATAATGAGGGTAGGGCTTAGACTAAGTCTAAGTCTTAAACCACGGGTGCAGACCTATCTGGCTGACACCCGGGCACGTGGTTCAATACACATAAATATATCAAATGTATCTTATTTTGTGAAAATCTAGCTCAAACCATCCACCCGATGGAGAGCGTGTGTAATCACACAGTTAAAAAACATGGAATATTCACGTATTCCACGTGGTCCCGCACGTCGAACTATCGACCGTGGGGCTTAAACATTCCAAAAATTTTACACAGGGAAAAGTCCATGGTTCATATTTAAGTATTTACATGTAACGCGTATTATACAAATAAGGCAATCAAAGCTAGAGCTCACTCTTACCAGATTTCTGGGTTTGGTTGGACTTATCGGCTCTCTCGACCAAAGATGGGTACAGATTGAATCCTGAGGAAATAACTGCACGTCGTTGTCCTTAAGGCTATTATCGTTGGCCGGAAAAGAGCGAGACCCAGGGGTGCATTAGTATTTATACCCTGACGGGTGGTTTGGTCCAGTCTCGTCCGATTGGCCTTTTAACACTTCCCATTTCACAAAGAGGTTGGACTCTTTGAACTGACATTCTTGCATAACTAAACGGTTTCTATTGACACAGGCGAGTTAATCAAGAGTGAGTAAGTTATTCCCCTTGTTTTACCCGGTTCCCGTGCGCAGATGACTTCATCTCCATAAATTTCGTCACAGAGCCCAATATGCCAACTCAGCATCTACACAAGAAAGCAACCTTTTTTTAATTGATTATTGTAGTTTTTTTTGTAAAAAAGCTTTTACGTCAATTGGTGGATCACTAGTAAAGTTTATAGTGTGAGGTGAAACTCCTTTGAAAAGGTTACTATCTACAGCAGTGGCCGCATTTTTATAATGAGGGCCTGGAATAATATGCCTTTCTTTAAAAATTGTATAACAGCCGTGATTTTTTGATCTGCTCTGTAGATGTCTATGTTGCGCTCTTGCAAATCCAAACTTAACTCTGACAATTATCGGAGCGCATCACACATCAATCCGAGGTCTAGTACAAATTCAGTAGAAGTAATCTTTCGCTGCAAACCTTCATGCATGCATTTATATTTTTTGTCTCTAGTTGAGTCAAGTTTTGATTCTTCAAAATGTTGTACCAAAACTTCATAATCTTCCCAAAGTGCTAAAACAGAACGGAAGCTGGATGCCACCCAACGCGTGCTTAACATTCTTCCAATTTTTAACAACTCAGCCTCTAACAAACGAGCACATATTTGCAATTATCTGCAATTTTTGGGTGAAGAATGATAAACTACATAAAGTTTATCAATGAATGCCTTAAATCTGTTGATCCCTGAAACTTGTTTTACGACATCACCAACAAAGAGTTCCAGTCGGTGATTTGCACAATGCCAAACCAGAACCGATGGAAACATTTCTTTTAAAAACAATTTTAGTTTATAATTAGCCAATAATAATAAACGTTAAAATACAAGAAAAGTAATATTTTTTTCCACACATTGTAAAAGGGGCCGTTACGCAGTACCGGTGCGTACCGTCACAAAAAGCACTGTATATATGAATATTAGGGCTGCGGAAATTAACGATTAATTTCTCGATTAAACGTTAAAATTTTTTAACGATTAAATTTTATTTAACAATTAATCAATCCAATAAATATACTGGAAGTCAAAAAGTAAAATATTTCGGCCGATAAATATAAACTCATTTCCGGACTATTACACGAACATTTTGGTTTTAATCTATTGACTTACGTGAATGTTCAAAATGTTGATAAAGGTTATTGTGTCAATTGAGAGGAGTTGTTTGCCTACCATGCAATGTTCCCTCTAAGTCTATGCTTCTTTGGTCCATGTGCAAAGTTTTAAAAAAAATTAAATTAACTCGTGTGCAAATTTGCACAACGTCCACTTTTTGTGAAGTATTTTACAAAAGTTGCTACGCGGGTGATTCTAAACACCTGCGTGGCGTCGGTCAAATATCTGCGAAGCCGCGCTGCTTAAAGGGTTCATTGCTACGATGGTTCTAACACTTCGCTTACATATCACATGCAAACCAAACAATATAAAACTATGTGAACGATTGTTCAGCTCGGCTGGTTATATTGTCAATAAGACCCGCTCTTCACTTGAACCAATGATGTCAATACGCTTGTCTGCGTTGTTGGTTAAAAGATGTTATATAAAGAAGACATTCCAGTGTTATTTCAATTTTCGACAAGTACGTTGAAAATTTTTTACTTATGACACCATTAATTTCAATTGTTGGCTTTAATTGATTTAATTAATCGTTAATTTTTCAAAAGTTAACTATTACATTTAAATTAATCGTTAACAGTCCTAATTAATATACGTATATATATATAATTATATATATATATATATATATATATAAATGCTCTTAATGAATATTAATTAATATATGTTATTTTTGTAGTATACCACACTTACTTATTAATAGAGCAATCTTTGAAGTATGGATGCAGTTCAAGACTTGACAAAGTACCTTGACTGTAGCAAATACAGCAGATAGATAAACGATATCATTAGATTTTAGGTAACCATATATCAATATAGCAACAAATGTCTTTTTAAGTTGGTATAATTAGTTATAACGTTTTATTATATCTAAATCGTACAATATTAATAAAAGTATATTGACATCTATTGATAAATACCCCAAAAATTATTTTACAAATTTGAGAAAAGAAATTTAAATTTACACTAGCCATAGTTTAAATTAGCAAAAACATAAGACATAATGACCGCCAGGTTGAGTGATATATTGCTACATATCCACATTACCAGTCCCATACGTTTACTCGCATCCGGGCAGAATAGCGACTGTCAAAACAGCGACAGTCAAAACATCGATTGTCTTAATGGCGACTGGATAATAACATTGACTGTTAAAATAGCGACTTTTTTCTTTTCCTTGTGATAATGTTTGAAAAACTTACTGTGTCTAGCATACAATGGAGTTTATAAAATCATGAAAAGGAAGTGACATGATAAGCCATGTAGTTTTTTGTACGGAAGGGACAACACACATTAAATACAATCAACTGGAGGTGTGTGTAAATAAATGTTGGTGTTGTAAAGAGTGTATACACATTCTTGGGACACTCTGTATAATACATATGTAAAGCTAAGGGTTTTATTATTGTAAAAAGTTCTGTAAAAATTAAAATTATAATTGCTATTACTTCAGTCAAATATATTTTGCAGAAAGCTCGATAGAGATTAGCAGGCATAGATGCAGTCGATTAATTGAGGGGGATTGCGGTGGTAGGGGCAATGGTAAAATTGTTTTTTGGTTTTATTTTTTGGTTTTTATTTTTTATTTTTATTTTTTTTTCCTTCTAATATTTAAAAAATAAATAATAATATAGTTTAATATTATTATATATTAAAAATTAAAAACAGCGCGAAATTGTTATTTTCAACGTTTAATTTACCACTATATAATAAGTGTATATACTGAAAACCAGTCAACATTCAATGAGAATTCATGATTGTGATAAATGCACCACTCCTCTGATGTAGAAAATCCTTCCAAACCTATCCAACTCCACACCCCACCCCAATCCGATGTAATCAAACAATAAAAAGGCAATTTGGTCAGATAGTCCTTTATATAGGTACCTACTTTCTCTCTGCTCCCAATCCCTTTATTTACCTTATCCAAAACACTCGCTAGAACACGGGGTCCGTGGTCGTCACTCAGTCTAGCCTTCGAATGTTGTCATTATGTAACCCTCGGACAGTTCGACTACAGAACGTTTTGACAAGGGTGCTGTCTGTATTGTTAAAAAAGCGTCCAGGTGTAACAGTATATTCTAGTCGGGGGTTTAATCTGGTCTGTTACACCGGCTATAATCTAGCCTAGGCCAAAATATACCCTGGGGGTTAAACTGGCCTATGCCAGAATATACCCCTCCAGGCCAGAATATACCCCTTTGACAACATGAGGATATTAATATAATAAAAAATTAATGAATGACTATTTAGACTTTCTATTGGATTTTTAGCTTTTTCAGAGAAGTTAAACTCATTTCCTAAGTAGGAAGAATGTTTTTTTACAATAAAATAATCATAATAAAATAATTTCTTTTATTACAATAGGACGGTCACTTTTTATCTTAGGTGACAGTCTACACAAGTATAGATAGAATCAGCGGGTTTTATGTACATGTATTTTTTTACATTTAAAAGTTGACTAATTCAAGCAATAAAGGAATTGATATTTTTAAAAAATAATAATTTAAGCGTGATATGGTCTATAGTTGTCGCTTTTCAAACGCTTGCGAATATTTATTTCATGTACCTCTCTTATTAATCAAATCATTATGTTTAATTATTTTGAGTATGGCAATAAAGATTATTTTCAGTTATTGAATTAAATTATGCATGAATGTTTTGTTTGTTTGTTTGTTGTTTTTCCCCCGTTTTTTTCTCTCTTCACATATATTTTAAATGTTACTGGCAACAACGGTTTAGGCCTACTTTCATTTTTGTTTTTTTAAATAAACATACCATGACACCTTTCCCCTTTTTTAATCTATCTGAATATACGCTGACAAGCAAAATAATTTAAAGAATAGGACGACTAAAGTTTGGGAAAAATCGTTTGACTTCTCCCATGTTGCTTGTCGTATTTCCGAACTTTATCTGTAGCTTGGTTTTTCTTTGTGGCGTCTTAATAAGACATTCAACAGAAACATTTGTTCCAGTAGTGCAATTATTTTTATTTTTTTTAAATCAGCGCAATTCATTGTTACCTGTGTTACTCTTAAAACAGCACGGTCATCCTTATTGGATTTCGCCGATGTTGGATTGTCCACTGTCTATGCATTCATCTATTTTTATGAAGCACGGATTGTGTTCCATTTAATCTACATTCAAAAGAACCTCTGACCTCGTGGCACCCTATTATTTTATTTTAAACCAGCCGTATTTATTTTGAAAGGGGTCAATATAAATGAGTAGCACAAAGTTGCAAATAGGGGCACCTTATTTGTCCTTATTGGATTAGGCCAATCTTTACAGGGTTGACAAATCGGATTCCGCAACTTTAAAAACACATTTTGGTCACTATAACATAAACTCCAAAACAACTAGAGCGCAAACTTTGTCAACCATGGAAGACCAACTGTATGATCGGCTTTTACAATTCTACTCTACAACGAAAGTTAAGTACCCCCAGTGGATCCAATTCTAACCGTCAGAGAAACTGTCAAATGCCAAGTCACAATTTAGACAAACTGCAAAGCCTTTTGAAGCAAAAGAAGGAATTGATTCTTTACCATGGTGAAAAGGAAGTTCTCAATAAAATTCGCATGCAAAATATTCTGAAGAAGTTTCATGTCAACCTAAATTTTGGTGGCCATTTTGGCAGAGATAAGACAACCACAATCTCTGAACATTGTTTTTGGAAAATAATGAAGAATTCACAAATGTATCAAAGCCTGTCTAAAATATTTTGTCCTAAGGCCAAAAACCAGCAAGGAGACACCACCACTGAACAATATACCAGTGCATACAACATCTGTACATTCCTCAACCAGGTGCACTCCTTTTGAAATTGTATGGCAACCGTCCGTCCTCATGGGTCGATGGCGTGTACTCATACTCCTCTGCCCCCCTGCCCTTTCTCCTAGCCCTTCTCTCTTCCCTCAAAGCTATGAAGGATGCTTCCGCGACCTGAATGCCCTCACCCACTTTTGTCCGCCAGGAGGTGCGCTCCTCGGTAATGGTCTCCCACGTTTTATGGTCTATCTGTGCCAATGACATGTCTTTCTTGCAGACGTCCTTGAAGCGCAAGCAGGGGCGACCTCTTTTTCTCATACCGGTTGCCAGCTCACCGTAAAGCAAGGCTCTAGGAATGCGCTCCGAGCTCATCCTGTGGACATGACGTAATCACCACAGGCGCCTCACACTCAGAATTGAGTGCATACTCAGCATATGGCTTCTTCTGAGTACCTCAGCATTGGTGATCTTGTCCTGCCACTTGATGCGTATAATCCTACGCAAGCATCGTAAGTGGAAGCTGTTGAGCTGCTTTGTTTGCTTGGCGTAGGTCGTCCAGCACTCACTGCCATAGAGGAGTGTGCTGAGCACGCAGGCATGGTACACCGAGATTTTCGTCCTATCTGTGAGCTGCGCATTGTTCCGCACTCTTTGATTCAGCCTAGCCATTAATGATGCGGCCTTGCCGATTCTGGTTCCTGTTTTCTTATCCAGGGAGTGTGTGCTTGCGATGTTACTGCCAAGGTAGTTGAAATCCTCGACGACAACCAAGGTGTTTCCCTCAATGTAGATTGCTGGAAGGCGGTCAGTGCCTTGTCTCATAATGTGGGTATTTTTTAGGCTAATCGTTAAAAACAAAATCTTTGCATGCCTCTGAGAACTTATTGACCAAATGTTGGAGTCCTTCCTCTGTATGTGAGGTAAGGGCTGCGTCATCCGCGAAGAGCAACTCTCTGATTAATACATTTTCCAATTTGCTCTTCGCACGGAGCTGGCTGATATTATATAAGTTTCCATCCGTCCTGTTATGAATGTTCACACCTTCGGAGCAGACCTCGAAAGCATGTCGCAATAGCATCGAGAAAAAGATACCAAAGAGTGTTGGAGCCAGTACACAGCCCTGTTTGACTCCACTACAAACTGGGAAGGGTTCTGAGGTGGCACCATCGAAGAGCACTGTGCTGTGCATATTGGTTTGGAAGGACTCGATGGTGGAGAGAAGCCGCGGCGGACATCCTATTTTGAAATTATGTATGGACGAAAAGCCAAACTACCTAAGGATCTCAGGCCTGCGGAAGATCGAACAGTTTTACGATTAACTTATTTGGACAATGTCAACGCCGATGTGCTGAATATACATATATCAATTTAAAAAATGCTGAATCTAATCGTAAATACAAATACCCACCAAGCCCAGTCACATCATGAGCGTAACTTTGATCGCAGAAACACAAGCAACCGAGAAATAACTGATGATTCAGTTGTTTATATAATCCTTAATGAAAGATGCCTAAGATGGCTAGGACATGTGAAAAGAATGGGCCCGTGTCGCATCCCCAAGGACCTCCTATATAGAGAACTGGTATCGGAAAAGAGGAAGACAAGTCTCCCACGTCTCCGATTAAAGGATGTCTGCCAGAGAGACCTTAAAGCAGCCAGAATACGGACAAGTGACTTGGAGTGTAAAGCAGAAGACCGATCTACATGGCGCACTGTTGTCAAAGAGAACGTAAAAGTAGCCGAAGAGCGCAGCTTGGACGAGGCTACAGACAGAAGAGCTAGAAGAAAGGTCAAAACATTTGGAAGCACATAATTCGTTTGCAACATCGTCTCGCGAGACGGAAGGATGCGGATGACGATGATATCAAGAATCATCGCCGCATTCATCGAATGGAACCCTGATGGATTGGTCCCTACCTCGTGGTAGAATCATTGAACCCTGATGGATTGGTTCCTACCTCGTGGTAGAATCATTGAACCCTGATGGATTGGTTCCTACCTCGTGGTAGAATCATTGAACCCTGATGGATTGGTTCCTACCTCGTGGTAGAATCATTGAACCCTGATGGATTGGTTCCTACCTCGTGGTAGAATCATTGAACCCTGATGGATTGGTTCCTACCTCGTGGTAGAATCATTGAACCCTGATGGATTGGTTCCTACCTCGTGGTAGAATCATTGAACCCTGATGGATTGGTTCCTACCTCGTGGTAGAATCATTGAACCCTGATGGATTGGTTTCTACCTCCTGGTAGAATCATTGAACAAAGGAAGAGTAAAGTTAAGAATATATCGACTGACAAAATACTCAGAAACACCTACAACGTCAGTAACATAAAAATTTACACCAGAAAACAGATTTCTTCTCCCAATCAGTTCCTCCCTGTTGATTCTGTTATAGGTAATGCCAATGGGAGCATACAACAAACGGAACAAGAAATCGCAGGTGAAGAAACATATATCATTGTGATACAACCTGTGTCAAAGCCAGTGCAGATTAGGATTTTTAAACCACTAAAAACTTCAAGAAGAAAGCGTCTTCTTAGCAGAACTCTTGGCCTTAATTTTGACAAGTTTGTATATATATATATATATATATTATGGCCGCAATCACGATCTTGAACAACCGAGACGTACATTAAAGGAAAAAAAAGGAGGGGGTGGTTACTTCAGGACCATAAGCTACATTCTGACAGGAACAGCGGATAACCACATCCTCCACACAGATAAAGTAATTCAACACGTGAACACTGGCAATACATAACAGCTACATGACTACTTGAATCAAAATGTGTAATGGGTTGGCTGAAGAAAGCAGGAAAACCAACATTCTATCAACATTTTAAACTAACACTATCAACATTTAAAAATAACACTATCAACATTTAAAACTAACACTATCAACATTTAACACCAACATTCTATCAACATTATAAACTCTAATACAAATGCAAGACTAGACATAAACCAAAGATAAGCGTAGGACGTTCTGATCTTCTGTATAAAAGGAGCGTCTTAAAATGATAAGATAAGATAATGGTAAGGAATCCAAAGTTCGCACTCGCTTGAAAAGCAACAAATATAACCAATCTTAAAATATTGTTTTAAAATAATCATGTAGTACTTGATTAATTTAATGTTAAATGAAAAAAAAAGAAAAACGCTGATTCCATAAATATTTGTATAGACTGTAACTTTTGATTTTGAATCGTCGAAATTATATAAGATTTCATATTTAAAAAACGAGACAACGACATCATCGTTATCAAATAAAAGGTGATGCTCCTTTCATTCATCGTTAAATATTTTGTAATTATTATTTTATTTTAATTAAAATAATTTTGCTACTTAAGAAAAGAGTTTAATTTCTCTGACAGAGCTTAAACATGAAGAGAAAGTCTAAAAAGTCATTCATCAATTTTTTACTATATATGCCCCATGTTGTCAAAGGGGTATATTCTGGCCTGTTACAGGGTATATTCTGGCCTAGGCCAGTTTAACCCCGAGTATATTCTAGTCGGGGTTTAATCTGACCCGTTACACCGGGTAACCATTCAAAACGCCGCATTATTTTCGCCGTCACGATCGCCATACAATATTATCTCTTTATCTTATCTTATCTGTTTCAGACGCTCCTTCTATACAGAAGATTATTGCAACCTAGCCACCATCCATGCACCTCATTTTACACAGTATCCAAAGGCATGCTTCCAGTAACAAACCATTGTGAACTATAACGCACTACAAAATTGTATTCATCCTGTAAATGCATTCGTCGTACTAATAAACTAAACTACTGTAAGCTGAACAAAATGTCAACAAAAATGACGGAACGTTCTGTCAGGTCATACGGGCCCAGCACCTTGAATTTTATTGTCCGCAAGGCGGTGGTAGTAACTATTTAATGTATTAACTTTAAATACTGACAACTTTGTACATATTATTACAAATCAGTTTTTATGCTAGGTAGATCTACATTAGAAACAGAAGTGAATGAAATGGTGCAGGTTTGTGGTGGTTTCAGCACCTGCTGGGTGCGACATTCAGCTTTTTTCTCTTGCCTTATAACCTGTTGATGAAGTAAGCAATGCCTTTGATGAACTGGTGGCAGACTACCCTCCAGAAATAATGCCTCTTGTGAATTACTTCGAGTATAACTATGTAGGTTGGAGAAACAGTCGTGGAGATAGAAGACAGCCGTTATTTCCTGTAACTTTGTGGAGTGTGAATGCTCGACAAGATGCATGACTGCCACGAACTAACAATCAGCTCGAAAGTTGGCCGAAAGCTTTTCAAGGATCAGCTGAAATTCATCATCCATCCATCTTCAGATTTATCGAAGCTCTAAGCCGGGAGGAAGCCCTTCAACGAACACATCTAATCCAGCTGCTGCAAGGCAGAGACATGACACAGAGAATGAAGAAATACATGACAATGAACACACGAATCACTGCTGTACAGCAACATGGAGATCACTGTGATCTTCTACAATACCTTCGAGCACTTGCTCACAATTTAGAGATAAACGTCACATAATTTAAGTTACCTTGGTATTTTCTATTCTGTTTTAAATCTTCCTTTTAATTTATTTACATATTATCTAGCTAAGACAAATTAAATGTTATTTTTAATTATTTGTTGATATAATTCATTTTTACTGAGAAGCTGTTTGTATATGAATGAGAACGTGTGTATGTAGCATAAGTTAATCTAAGTCATTTATTGTTTTAAATTGTATTTTAATCAAAATTTATAATTTCAATAAATAATTCAGCAACATTTTGCTATTTTTTTGAGTTTTTATTTTTTTACTATGCATTTATGTAGTTTTTTTTTCACTTGGGGTCCGTGGGTAAGTTTAGACCGTGTCAAATAAGTTTGGGAACCACTGTGTTAGGTGAACTTTTGGACAATAATAGCTATGCGGTGAAGTCACTGTTATGACAGTCGCTCTTTTGATACAGTTCCTATTGCTAAAGTCCTAGGTTATTTAGACCCATATTCTGTGCCGTGGTGGCGCCGCAGCCATATCGGGTCAAAGTAGGAAAAATTAAACAACCACCTGTAGTGGGAGGTAGCTCCATGAGAATTAGACTAGGCTGACTATTGCAGCTGCCATCTGACCAGATGGCCCCCTCTTATATGGGACCGTCTCGGGGGTGTCACCGTCGGCTAGCTCCTCTTGATGGAGGGGAGAAAGATGCCAGGGATTTCCCCGGGGGGACCTATGTAGAGTTTTAGTAACTCAGGGCCATTGACCCCTTCTCAAATGTCACATACAGTTGCTATTGTGAAGTCATTATTATGACAGTCGCTGTTTTGACAGTCGCTATTTGAACCCGTGCCGTTTACACAAACGCACAGATTCGCGTGCAAAAATACGTATACATACTTACACAAAGTTGAATATAAACATTAAAAAATTTAATCAAATCAAATTAGCTCTTTTTATTTCGGTCCCTTATCACAAATTAATATAAGCTGAAATAAAGACGTCACGTCACAATATTTAGTTTAAAAACACGGTCAGTTCATGTCTAAACAATAATGTTTATTATTTTACGACTTAATTGTCAAATATCCTTTCAGGAGCTGCTCCTCACACGATAAATGACTGATTACTGACTGACAGACGACTTAGCACATAATTAAATTTAAAAAAAAATAAAGAAATTCTTACAATAAATATGCTGACATAATAAAATATATTTTTTACTCATATATTTAAGGGAATAAAAATAAGAGGAAAAAAAGTAACATTGAAAAATATAAATGATAATCGAATCAATTTAGAAAAGAGTATACTTACTCAAAGAAACACAATGCTTTTCCATTCTTTAACGTTTCGTGAATAGCGACTATTTCTTCATGATTATTCTTTACTTCTGCTTGAAGTTGTGTCAGTTCATTTGTCTGCTTCTCAAGTACATTAGCTCCCTTGTCAATAAGAAGAGCAACTATATCATTGTGACTTTTATTGGATGCTATGTCAAGTCCCGTCCATCCATTATTATTTTTATGATTTACATTAGCTCTGTTTTTAATAAGCAGAGCTACAACATCTTTGTGACCACTCTGGGATGTTAAATGTAGTGCTGTCCATCCTTCCACCACTTTCTCATTTACATTAGCCCCCTTTTCAATAAGCAGGGCCAGTACATTTCTGTGACCATTCTTTGATGCTTTATGTAGTGGTGTCATTTCATCCACCTCTTTCTCATTTACATTAGCCCCTTTTTCAATAAGCAGAGCTACAACATCTTTGTGACCATTCTGGGATGCTAAATGTAGTGCTGACCATCCATCTATCTCTTTCTCATTTACATTAGCCCCATTTCTAATAAGCAGGGCCACTACATTTATGTGACCATTCATTGATGCTATATGTAGTGCTGACCATCCCTTTTCCGTTTTCTCATTTACATTAGCCCCCTTTTCAATAAGCAGAGCTACGACATCTTTGTGACCAGTATGTGATGCTAAATGTAGTGCTGACCATCCCTTTTCCTCTTTCTCATTTACATTAGCCCCCATTTCAATAAGCAAAGCCGCTACATCTTTGTGACCTTTCTTGGATGCTATATGTAGTGCTGACCATCCATTATTATTTTTCTCATTTACATTAGCCCCCTTTTCAATAAGCAGAGCTACAACATCTTTGTGACCATTCTGGGATGATATATTTAGTGCTGACCATCCATCTATCTCTTTCTCATTTACATTAGCCCCATTTTTAATAAGCAGAGCTACAACATGTTTGTGACCATTCTGGGATGCTATATGTAGTGCTGTCCATCCATCCACAACTTTCTCATTTACATTAGCCCCCTTTTTAATAAGCAGAGCTACAACATGTTTGTGACCATTCTGGGATGCTATATGTAGTGCTGTCCATCCATCCACACCTTTCTCATTTACATTAGCCCCCTTTTTAATAAGCAGAGCTACAACATCTGTGTGACCATCCTGGGATGCTATATGTAGTGCTGTCCATCCATCCACCTTTTTCTCATTTACATTAGCCCCCTTTTCAATAAGCAGAGCTACATCATCTTTTTGACCATTCTCTGATGCCATATGTAGTGCTGACAATCCTGTTTCCTCTTTCTCATTTACATTAGCCCCCTTTTTAATAAGCAGAGCCACTACATCTTTGTGACAATTATGGGATGCTACATGTAGTGCTGACCATCCATTTTCCCCTTTCGCATTTACATTAGCCACCTTTTTAATAAGCAGAGCTACGACATCTTTGTGACCAGTATGTGATGCTAAATGTAGTGCTGTCCATCTATCCACCGATTTCTCATTTACATAAGCCCCATTTTTAATAAGCAAGGCCACTACATCTTTGTGACCATTATGGGATGCTAAATGTAGTGCTGTCAATCTATTCACCGATTTCTCATTTACATTAGCCCCCTTTTCAATAAGCAGAGCTACAACATCTTTTTGACCATTCTGGGATGCTAAATGTAGTGCTGACCATCCATCTATTTCTTTCTCATTTACATTAGCCCCATTTTTAATAAGCAGGGCCACTACATTTTTGTGACCATTCATTGATGCTATATGTAGTTGTGTCATTCCATCCACCTCTTTCTCATTTACATTAGCCCAATTTTCAATAAGCAGAGCTACAACATCTTTTTGACCATTCTGGGATGCTATATGTAGTGCTGACCATCCCTGTTCCTCTTTCTCATTTACTTTAGCCCCCTTTTTAATAAGCAGAGCCACGACATGTTTGAGTCCATTACGGGAAGCAATGTAAAGTTCTTTCTTTGTATAATCCACCTTTACATTTACATTAGATGATCTTTAAATTTGCTAAATCACATCTGGATCATTAGGAGTATAATGTATAGTGCAGAGAAATCATTAAAAAAAAATTAAATCTTTTTTGAAAAGCAGACACACTTTATCTTTGTAACAGTTTTGACAGCTATTCCAAGTGACGTTCAACCATTAACCTGCAAAATATATTTATTTACCTCAATTGCAATTAGGAAACATTTACAGCTGTATGTCTTTTTGGAAACATTGATTGATTTCAAATTTTCAATGACAGAAATGTATATATACTTGTGTTATTATTAGTTTTTTATTTAAGTATTAAATTGAAAAACACTTTTATTTGTGCCTATTAAATATAAAAAAAACCTTAAATTACAAATATTTGTGAACTATCCCTATATATATATATATATAAGTCCAAGTAACTCACTGGATGTGAAACGTTATGGGAATATATTCAAGATGTGCAATCAGGAGGGGCGCAAATAATTGTAAATGAAAGATTCTTGCCGTAAAAAAATATATAGCATCATTTTTTAGCTTATATTTTAATTTTGGAAAATGGAACGATTTAATAAGAGAATTTGTGGATTTATAATTATGAAATACGTTGTGTGCCTTTTAGAAAATTTAAAATTTCGTATTTATCAAACAAGGATAAGTTAGTTTGGCTTTTTAAAAAAGTGGGCGCCAAAGACAACCTAAAAAATGGGGCGTCATGGGTGCCACGGCCCCCCAGCGCAACCTAGTACATATATATATATATATATATATATATATATATATATATATATATATACATATATACATATATATATATATATATATAATATATATATATATATGTATATATATATATATATATATAAATGTTTATATATACACATATATATTAGGGCTGCGCAAAATAAGGATTAATTGTTCGATTAATCATTAAAAATATTACGATTATTTTTTTTTCACGATTAATCGACCCATCTCTTACAAATTATTGGAAGTCAAAATAGTAAGAAAAAATAAAAATAATAAAAAATAGCGCTGATAAATAATAACAAATTTCCTGATGATTACACGAACATTTTGGTTTTAAAATATTGACTAACGGCAATGGTCAAAATGTGGATAAAGTATATTGTATCCATTGTGAGAAATCGTTTGCCTACCATGGTACTAACACTTCGCCTACTTATCAAACCAAATGAAAAGCGTGTTAAGCTAATGACAGTAATGGAGTTGACTTTCTTTGGTGGATGCGTCCAATACAGAAGATGCATATTCTAGTACAGGTCTCACCAAAGTGAGGTAGCATTTTAGTTTTATATCTCTATTACATTTGTTAAAGTTTTTTTTTATAAAGCCTAAGGTTTTGTTTGATTTTTTAATAACTTCATTGACATGGGGATTCCATGATAGTTTCTCATTTATTAAGACTCCTAAGTATTTTGCATCTTTAGTTTGGGTCAGTTCTTTTCCATGAATGTAATATTTTGAATTTATTTGTTTCTTTTTCTTTGTTACTCTTAACAGTTGACACTTTTCTGGGTGGAAAGACATACTCCAGTTAGTTTCCCATTTTATCAATTCATCTAAGTCTTTTTGTAAAATTTTGCTATCTTGTTCTGATTTAATTGTTCTATTGATTATACAATCATCAGCAAATAACCTAACTTTTGTACCTGTTGAGATGTTGTTGGGTAAATCATTTATATAAATTAAAAAGAGTAAGGGACCTAGCACAGTTCCTTGTGGAACTCATGAGTTAACCTTTATTGGTGCATATTTAGATCCATTAATTATTACAGTTTGCTCCCTGCCCAAAAGGAAGTCTTGGATCCAGTGATGTAAGGGACCTGAGATTCCAAAGTAGTTTAAGTTTTTTAAGTAAACTAAGGTGGTGAACTTTGTCAAATGCTTTTGAGAAGTCTAGTAATATTGTATCTATTTGATCATTATTGTCTAAGCCTTTTGATAGTTCATCTATTAAACCTATTAATTGTGTTTCACATGATCTGTTTTTTCTAAAGCCGTGTTGATGTGGGCATAGGGCATTATATTTGTCTAGGTGGCTAACTATTTTACTATATATTATGTGTTCTAGTAATTTACAGGTGATACTAGTAAGTGATACAGGTCTGTAATTACCAGGGTCTGATTTATCACCTTTCTTAAAGAGTGGAGTTACGTTAGCTAATTTCCAATCCTGGGGCACATTTACCCTGGTTTAGAGAGGCTTGAAAGAGAACTACAAGGATTGGGGACAGTGTCACATGTGAATCATGAGTGAATCACGAGTATATCATGAGTGAATCACATGATGGGTGACGGAGAGGTCACGTGAGCAAACGCGCGGGAAGAAAGAGTCGTTCCCATTGGCCAAGAGGTTGGAGAATCAGTTGTCAGAGAAGTTCCGTGGTGTAAGAACGGGATATGTGTGCCTGTGTATTCCACGTTGTATAACCTCAAATTATATTTCTTGTACAAAGTATAAATATTAAAGTTGTTTTATTGAAACCAATTCTTCGGAGGATTATTGTGTACAAGGTTTTTGTATTGAGAGAACGCCTACAAGAGTTACATATATTAATAAGTAAAAACATTGACAGACAGGTCATTGCTTAGTTCTTTTAATAACCTTGCAGACAATTCATCTGGGCCAGTAGCTTTGTTTATTTTAAGTTTTTTAGGAGTGAATGTATACCTATCTCGTCTACAGTTATGTTACCTATTCTTCCATTTTATTTAAATTTATTAAAACTTCCTTGTCGCCTGAGGCAGAAAAAGATAAATCGAAATATGTGTTAAGGATATTCGCTTTGGTCTCATTATCATTATAGGTTTTATCATTTGAGCATTTTAGTGTGGCAATGCCTGTAGGATCCATTTTTTAGATTTGATAAAGGACCATACGTTTTTATTGTTATCTTTAGAAATTAAATTGTTTATATATTCATTTTGGAGGTTTCGACTAAGTTTTTGTGTCGTGTCAAGTGTTTAATCTTTAAGTACTTTTTGTGTATCCTTTTTGAATTGGTAGCCTTACATTTCTTAAATAAGTTCTTTTTTTGTTTGCATAGCTTTTTTAAATTAAAATTGAACCGGCATTTGTTAATTTTCAAAATAATGATGTATTAAAGTGTTATAAATATTTTTTGTGCTTGTTACAACTTATTTTTACTAAAAATTTAAACTTTCATAAATTTTTTAAAAAAATTATAATACTAAATAAAAACTAAAATGAGCGTCATTTTTCTGTGTTAATATTTTGTTAACTAGTATAAAAATCAATAAGTAACATTCGTTGTGCCAGAATTTAAAAATATTACCCTTTTAAATAGTTCAAATGCTTCAGGGGAGAAGAAAATTTGTATGTTTTAAAATCTTTTAATTAACACTTTTTGACGAAAAAAGGTGGACTATTCCAGTTAAAAAGATAAGAGGACATATTTTTTTTAAAGGTAAAAGTCATTAACTGAAAAGACATTTAGTTCTGAACAAAAAACGTCTTGCTTTGAATAAACGCGATGATTCTTTGTAGTTGTAACATCGTATCACTTTCATATAAGTAAAGTTAAAACTAATAATAATCAAAATTCTCCGTCGGGATTAAAACAAAAATTTATATTATTTTTTTAGACAAAGTACATTCAAAGAAAATGATAACTTACAACTCTTATCATTCTGTAAAAAGGTTACTATTATAGCATTTGAATTTTTTTTATTTAAAAAAAAGAGGAAAAAAAACACTTTAAAAAAAAATAATTCCAATACACATTTAAGAAACTAACACATTAAAGTATAACTTGACTCTAAATGACTTACATTTGTTACATTGAATATATATTTCACTTTATTTATGTATTGAAATAATATTTCTTTATAATTCTATAATATGTAATTTATCATGTCTATAAATAGGAACTATATCAGTTAACATACAAGTTAAATTTAAATGGATTATATAGGGAATAAAATATTTAAATTTTTACAAAAAATAAAATGTTTTTAACGGGGAAGCATAAAATAACAATGATTGTATAATTGCAATTAACCAAAGTGTAATAAACTATTTAGGAAAGGTTGATATATGTTAAAATGGGGTAAAAGCAAAGAGAGCGGTGCCCCCTTTTTTATGGTACTTTTGCCGCCATCTTTGTTGTCAACACGTGACAAAGATGGCGGCAAAAGTAGTGCATAAAAATTATTTAAATTGGGGTTCTGTGGGGGAGACAAAAATGAAGAAAAAAGTTGAAAAATCAACTGAATGAAAACCCAATGACAACGAAAATTAACATTGTTACTCACATTGCATTCCCGCTAATCTTGGAAATGTGGAGGATAAACTTTCTTAATGATATTAAGAAAAGCTTTCATTGCATCGTTATTGCCGCAAGATCGCCGCAACATGAATTCAACAAATAGGAATTAAATTGGTTCTCCCCGTCACAATTTCTTGACGACAATGACCTCTTTATTGACCCCCAGGTGCCCTCTATCGTGTTGGAGTGCGCACCTGTCTCAGGGTGTTTGAACGAGAGGCTGTGGTTCACCGTCAGATGGTGGAACCCTTCATCCTCCAAGCAGTCATAGGCCTTCCAACAATCTGAAAATGATTGTTGTTCCAGGCACTATGAACTCTTTAATGATTTCAAGGAGGACGTCCTTGCCTCTGTTCTCAACAACCCTGAAAAAGGATTTGTTGGATCCTCTTTCGATCCCAGCAAACACCCATTTGCCATGTTTATTTAATTGATTGTTTCAAAATGTGCACTTCCCGTCGTCTGATTTAATTGTTACATTACAATGTTCACACCAGGAAAAAAACAATTTGTCACAGTAAGTAGAGAGATATATTAAAAAAACAGTTTTACATGTTTATAACTGTACATTTAATATTACCTGGAGTGTTTTTTGTTTCTTTATTTTGAGTCAATTACTATAGATAAATAAATTGAAATTTCCGATATGGATATTTAATTATGCGTCATTGTTTGAGCTTATATTTTAATAAATGTGTGCATCAGGAGGTGTGCAAAATAATTATAAATTAAAGATTATCGCTGTAAAAAAATATATGGCATCATTTTTTTTAGCTTATATTTTAATTTTGGAAAAGGGAATGATTTAAAAAGAGGATTTGAGGATTTATAATTATAAAATACGTTGTGTACCTTCCAGAAAATTTAAAATTTTGTATTTATAAAACAAGGATAAGTTAGTTTGGCTTTTGAAAAAAGTGGGTGCTGTAGAAGTCCTACAACCCCTTGTATACTATAATTATGGTAATTATTTTTCATAATATTTGTTTTCTTCTGCATTTAAGAGTTTCTAGTCTGCATTAAAAAAAATCATATGAATACAAATGTGTGCAACATTAATGTGTTGTTCTTATCAATAGATGACGTTTCTAGAATATATATAGATATATATTTATAAATTATTGAAATGTATATTATAAATACAAACTATTGAAAATAAAAAGGGTTGTTTTGATTTATTGATTTACGATTGGCAAACTTAGTATTTAGTCTCCTTCCTCGATTATATTTATTAAATGAGTGTAAAATTCATTTATTTGGTAGAATAATGCTTAAAAAACAGAAAGATACTAATAATAAAAATACGTTAATAGGAAAGTAAGTCACAATTTCAAAAAGCAGAAAAGTAAATGTTTGTTTATTTTGTTTGACGAACGCTTAAAATAATTTTCACATTTTATTACTTTTTTTGTGTTATGTTCTAGTCTCATTTGGTGAATATAATTTTCTTTAGTTGGAATCATTGTCAACCACTCTTAATTAGTCACATTAAATGTTATTTGGTCTTTGAATTCGATCAGGTACATATATACTGTAACAGTAATGATTCCAGTATTTAAAAATATGTGGTTAATTTACACGAATTTCAAACTGTCCAGATTCCAGAGAAATTAGAAATTGTTAAACCGAACATATTTGAGTTGGACGGAGTAGTGTTTCCTTGTAGTTACATATATCTGGATCTTAAAGAGTGTTTGTTTTTTTTAAATCATATGCCTTTATAATTCCGAATCCTATTTTAGCACAAAGTAGATTGTGATGGCGTATAGGGAAAACTTGTCATATAGTTTATATCCTAACATAGGAATATAGCCATAGTAAATTTGGTCTTGAAAATAAGTAAGGTGTAGTGCACCATTTAGTAAAGCCTAGCGTAATTTTAAGTGACAATATTATTTAAAGATCTACACTTTCCATGGTTCTTACTAAATGGCTGCATTACTGTTTATAAAGCAAAATAAAAACAATTGTATTTCATATATGTTTTACATATTTCTAATTCAGTAAAATCACTTCATGCTGTGGTAATGGGATTTTTTCAAATTCAATTTCTAAGTTTAAGTTCTTACAAAAAAAAAGAGAAAAAAAAGACGTAAATAAAATGAAAAGCTACAATTACTTTTATGTTAATTACATTTGATAGTTTGTTACTTTAAAGTACAAACATACGTTACTGTATTTTACTTCCTTGTTAGTTGTTCCTCTATATTTTATTATATTATGTTGTTAATTATGTCGAAAGGTTGTACCTACAATGAAAACATAGCTAATTAAATTTATTGTAGTTAACAAACATAGAATATATACATAAATAAATGTTATTTTAAAACTTTTTTTTTATAATCAGATACCTGAATTTCTTCTGGAAAGCAAAGGAATGTAGTGATTATATAATTTCGGGAAAACCTATTAACATACCAAAAATAACTAGGTCAAAAAATTGTTTAAGGTGTGTCCTAAATGTTATGTGTGTGTGCTTGTGTGTGTATGTGTGTATGTGTGTGTGTGTGTGTGTGTGTGTATGTATGTGTGTGTGATGTTTTCTTGGATCTGAGAATGCTACTCTAATAAAAACCCAATTCTATATGTGTGTCCAGAAATGTTTTTATTATACTTTAAAATTCTGTTTGGAATCTAACAATTAAAAGCATTTTGGCAAGTTGTATTTTGTTAATTATTGCCTGAAACATTTGTAAACTCTACAGGTAAAATCCGAAATTATATTTCTAAAATTTCATTGATTTTTAATAACTGAACAGGAAACTCTTGACAACACATAATATAAATTAATATATATGTCTCAAAATTACCTTGATTAGTAAAAAGCGCACAAACACACTCAAAGAAAATAGTCCTAAAAAAGAGAGCAGTTGATTAACTTTGTAAATAAAAAATTATGGTCTCCAAAACTATACCGGCTTACTAATTCTCCAACTTTCCGTGTGAGTAGAAGCATGAAACTTTTCGGAAGTTATTGTGTACACTTCCTCGATGGTAACTGAAAAGTAAATATTTTTAAAATACTACTCATTGGGGTGGGGGGGGGGTAGAATGTAGAAGTCTTTTCTTTTACGAGCTACATAAAAATTTGTTAAAACTTTGGATACTGTGTTTATGGGCGAATATTCACCAAACTTAGTACATGAAAACATTTTCTGAAAAAAATATAATAAAAATTAAATAGTAATAAAAAAAGAGTGATTTAGTTGAGCTGTTCACTCTTGATTGGCTGCTGTTAAGTTGCCTTTTCCTGTGATTAAAGACATTAATTTAGTGCAAAGTTATTTCACTCTTTGGGCTGATTCTACAATACAAACATCGACAACAGCAAATAAAGATTCTTTTAAAGGACAGTAAACCATCATTGTTTTTCTTTTCATTGTGTGACCAACGCTAAAGTTATTCTTTCATAGGACGTTTTAATTTTTTTAAATTTTGAATTGCTTGTGTCAATTAGTAAATTTTGTGTTTATAAGTCTGAATCGTCTCTCAATTACTCTGAAGCAGTGGCGGATTTAGGTTTGTCTGCGTGGGGGGCCAGGAGAATTTCAGGGGGCGCCGCAATTTTTTTTAATTCATTCACTTAGTGCAAATATTTCTAGGTGCTGAAATAAAATTCATTTGTCTAAATTGCTGGTTCTGCAATGAAGATTAGAAATTTGATTTGAGATTCACTCTTATTGCTATATTTTATGTTGAAAAAAACATTTTTGCTCACTTTAAATGTGAGATTTACTCTAAGTTTTCATCTTAAGAGACTGCTGCAGTCTTAAATATGAAATCTAAGGTGTTTTCTTTATGTTACATACATTTTCAGAGTTGCCCTGTGGCAAATTGCTAGACAAAAAGTAACATCTAGTCTTAAGTAGATATGGTTAATCAATTGAATTTATGAAAACTGGTAGTTAATTTGGGAGCTGTTATTTGTGACAAAATCTAAATTTCTCATAATCCTTTGAAAGTCCTTTGTGTTCACTTTCAATTGCTGAATATCATAGCAGACTTAAACATAGAAAACTCAGCATAAAATGTTTATAGTCTTTGGGCTAAATAAAACATCTAAAATGTTTTGATAATGAGGTACAATTTGATTAAAAAAATTATAGGCCTCCAATAGTTTGTTGTACTATCTTCAAGATAACTCATCAGTTTGTTCGGCTAGCCATAAACAGCAGTGTCAGTAACTCAAATAACTAAGTGTTAAATAATATATGCTGCATTGATCATTCAAAAGTACATTATTTAATATTTTTTTGTTTACATCAAACCATTGCAATGAATCTCTTCAATTTACAAACCATTTCTTTACATTCAGGAGAGTAATAGGTCATAAATGCAAACAAAATATGCTGTATTTTTAAAAAAAATATTAATCTATCTATATATATATAATTCTCTTCATGGTCGGACCATGCGAGGCAAGAAGATGCAAGTATGTGCAACAGAGCATGACGAATGACCCTCGCTCGGGTCAACTAAACACGGTTAACGGTTGACAATCGAAGGTAGTGGAGGGGTGACCAACAATGGCCCTTGCGTTTCACTTGCATTGTTCCGCCTCATGCCAGGAAGGTCCTGGGTTCAAGCCCCGGCGAATATATTGTTTTTAAATCCTTTATATTAACTACTGGTGTATGTTTGTTTGAACCCTTGAATGCTTGATTGCTTGATTGTCGGTCGCCAAAACTTTGGATCGATTTTTAACTCACTTCCTCGTAAACAAGCGAGCTGAAATTAAGCAAGCAGTTTTGTGGCGAGGATAAAAAAAATTTCAGATCAATCGCATGTACTGTAATTAAATTATTGAATTTTTATATTATTTTATTTATTCGTATGTATCATGTTATTTTTTGAGATAGAGTGTCGCGGTGCGCATTATATTGAACAACCTTTCTGTCGCGCAATAAGGTGCGTATTTTATTGACAACACTTTTATAAACATATTCGTGATCGGTGCGCATTATGTTAAACATGTTTTACGACACAACTGCAATTTTGTATTTTTGGATGGTCTTGTGCTGCGTATTATAATGAACATTCTTTTAGTACGTCTCTTACATAAAGGATTTATAGTCAAAAACTTGGTTTTTTACGGTTTTTTTAATTAATTTTTTTTTAATGTCTGTTTTGGCCCATTCTTTTATACCTCTTTATTGCATAGCATACGCCGCAGACTGGCTCATCATAGACAGTGCACAGAACGGTGGGGGGGGGGTGAGGTACAGACACAAAAAGCAGCATCAAGTAAATAAAAAATAGCGAGCAAAGGTGAAGACATGCACACTTAGGTTGTTGTTACCCGCCTCCCATTTATTACTACCATCCCTTAAACATAAACTTTGTTTGGCCGATCCTAGCGAGGGTTAGTCATATTTAGGGTTGTTAATTGCGTGTTTTGTTTTGTTTTGGAAAACCGATTATAGATTATGTAACTCCAATTTTAAACCGATTATCGTTTTACAGCTGACTTCATAGAAGTTAGGGGTGTACCGAATTTCGCCTGCAAATGTCTCGAAAATAAACAATGAGTTGGCAGTCAAAACCGACGTTCACTCGCGTTGTTTTGATTTCTTCGTGCTGTAGTTTGTGTCCGTTCTTTCTCAACTTTCTTTGCACTCTCCATTAGCAAGTCTGCGGCGTATGCTACGCCACGGGGCGTCTAGTAATTAATAAAAGGCCTAAATAATTAAAGAAATCATTTATCATATATATATATTATATGCATATATCATATGTAGGATAAAAAGATGACAGTAAATTATAATCTTAGTTCCGAAGAGAACAACTTATTGTTTTTCTAATAAAATTTTAAGAGCTACCGTTTTATTTCGTGCAATAGTTTTATATCTGAAAGAATGAAATGAGAATTTTAGCTGGCAAAATAGTTCAGTTTAAATTTAAGACCAGGTAATCTGATGCTACAAATAATGAAAAACACAGAGACTTTGGTGGAGCGGGATTGGTCAGGACTAGTAACACACACACTAAGAGTGCCAATAATATTAGACTTATAAATATAAACTAAACAATTTACTTCAGAATTTAAAAAAAATAATTGTTCATTGGAAGTTTGAGCATCAAACTTTGGGAAAATCAATGAACTTTACACAAACAATGATTTTAAGTTCCTTAAATAAACATTTAAAACTCTATCAAGAATGCAGGACTAAACACAAACCATGAATAAGCATAGGACGCAATATTCGTCTGTATAGAAGGAGCGTCTGTAACAGATAATATAAGATAAGATAAGATAAGATAAGATAACAGATAAGATAAGATAAGATAAGATAAGATAAGATAAGATAAGATAACAGATAAGATAAGATAAGAAAGAGCCTTGAGCCCTATATAAATTGCTTTCTACGGGATTTCATTGAAGCAAAACGATTTATCGTTGATTCAAAGTCAACGTTCTCAGCTAGATCACGTTCAATTGAAATTAATGCCAATCCAGACAGACGTTCGTTTGTCATTGTTGAGCGCAAATAATTTTTGATAGGTTTCAATCTACTGAAACTTCTTTCAGCAGTAGCACTGCTAACAGGAAGAGTCAAGTAAATTTTATAAAGTATTGACAAATTAGGGAGACCTGATGCCATTTGTTTTTCAGTCAAGAATAGCTGAACCTTTTTAAGTAGTAGTTCACTAGATATAACAATCATATTGCTGCATACAAATCTTTGAAGGTATCATATTCTACGATTGCTTCTTCAAGGTTAATGTCGTGTTTGTAAATTTTGCATAAACTTTGAAAAACAATCTTTATTTTCTTCCGACATTTGTGATGGATCAATACAATAGAAATAAGTAACTGTGCTCCAAAAGTTATTAAATCGATCATCTATTTGTGTTACAAGTGTATCCATGATAGTGAAGTACGTTTCAGATTTAAAGCGTGTAGTTGGATCATCAGCCCTTTCATCTCTGCTAAGTTCGCCTGCCATACTTTTCTTTTTTGCAATTCGCTTTTCTTTAAATTCTGTTTTAACATCTAGTTCGGAACAATTTTCGTTAATAAATGATTTGACATCTACATTCAGAATTTCAAAAGCTTCATTTCTTCTCATTTCAACAAACTTATTTCTTCCAACATCGATCAATTGTTTTGCAAAAGGCGTTGCAAGTAGTTTGATAACACGAAGATAACTTTTGTACAAATAGCATCAGAAAAACAGAAGAATATTTTGTTATTAAAACATTAAGTCCCATAGCTTCTGCTCTGACATTTCCTTTATATTCTGTTGATTCCCCTGAATCAAGTGTGGCTATTATAGCCAACAACTGCATGAACTGCATGCTTACGGCTTGCACATCTTGTATCAGAAAGTCGTTTCAGACTGTTGATTCATATTGAGATTTCTGGTGTTCTTTAAGAGTATGTAGGCGTGGTAAACTAGACGTAAGGAATGCATACAACCTTAAAGCTGTGCCAAAAAAACAACTGTACATCACTGTTTACAGACATTGCTTCCATAGTAGCCAAATTCAAAACATGGGGCACAACAATTGGGTGAAAGTTTCTTTATTTGAGTTTGAAGGCCACTCTTAATCCAGAGTATGCCTGTCCTCGACAGAGTGTGAAATCAATGTTTCGCTTTTGTAGTTCCGTTAAAATCTTCTCAGCAAATGCGGCAGCATTTTTTTTAAAGTCCCATAACCGTTGGTCGTACGGGGTCCTAATCTTTCCATTAGAACTTACTAGGGGCTTGGTAGACCTTGGTGACCTTCCAGGTCAGCTGAGGACTTTCTTAGCGTTAGTCATTCCATTTTTATTGTGGCTTTAACGTGGGCTAGATCCCACGCCCCTCAGCTTGTGGGGCGAGCGCACTGTTGACTTCGCTATCCATAAAAGCATATAAATCTTTCCAAAACATGTCCTGATTTTAAAAAAAAATATAACGTAAAGAAACTGAAATCTGATCAATTCTAGATATATCAATGGTTGAATCAATAATTAAAGAAAAGAATTGTGCAGACTTAACTTCATTATCAATTGTCGCCGATAATTCAGATGCGAGTGATTGATTTAAGCCAGATATTACAGTTTCATCATTTGAAATACGATATTTAGCAAGCAGTTTGGTGTTGATTAGAAGTTTCGTGTTTAGCAATATTTTTTTCTGCTCTAGTGACACCTTTTTAGTGTTCATCGAGGGCGTCTTTAGGGGGCGCCATTTTAGACCCAACAGGGGCGCGGGGAGGGGGGGGGCAAGCCGCCCCCCCTGCCCTATAGCTAAATCCGCCACTGCTCTGAAGTAGAAATATACAATTTAGTCCTTGTAGGTTTTCACATTGTATCTCGTCTTCAACTTGTATCGGTTCAGTAGCTACTACTACTAGGAAACTGGAAAAAAAGTCACCGTGAGCTATTTTTAGTGAGCCAGTCTTCAAGTCAGTACCAAGATATATTTTTAAATATATTTTTATTATTTTATATATTTTTGTACTTGAAAAAATATGCTTGCAATCATTTAATAAGGAAATGCTTTATAGAAGATTAATTTATGTATTTTATATTGTGCTCCAAACACACTTGAACCATGCTTGTATTAATTTATGTGTCAGTATTTGGCAGTGTAACATGTTCTTGAATGTTAGTATGTATAACCGCAGTGAGTTGGGAAGTTAGCCTTGTATAATGACGGTTGTCAGATCACGAAAAATGACGAGCAGGCTGTAGGCTTGAATAGATGATGTACACATTAGAAACATTCATAACTTAGGCTGACCTGTTTAAAATGTTCACAAAACACACTATAGTTATAGTTATTGATGGAATTAATTAACATGTTGTTTCATATTTCACCTGAGTAACGTAAAATACCACAATTTACTGCTGACTAAACATTTAACCTATATTATATGTGTGTTAAATTATGCAACTCTTTTCCTCATATAACAGTTAATGATTAGTTAAATTCACTTATTAAACATAGTCGATGGAAGACACACACGCTTTCCTGGCGACTATTTTTTTTTATACTGACGATTCTGTGGAACAATTGTTAGATGGTTTAGACTACGCAAATATCAACCAGCTCCCCACCCCCACCACCCACACACATTATTTAGATATATTCTCGACCTCAGATATGGTCATTTCATAAAGTAAATAATTGAAAACGTTTTTTTGTTGTTGTCGTTTTGTTTTTGATAATGTTAAAATAGTAATTTATTTTCCCTTGGAGCTTTGACTTGCATACACATTACCTCAGGGTTTTTATAAATATAATGTTATTTTGCAAATTATCAAATTTATAAGGTAACAATTTGTTAATAATGCCGTCAAATTTATGGTTTAGGAAGGGGTGTCACGGTCACATGTTATTGTGTAAGGGATGACGGGCCATAAATGAAGCGAGCGTGGGTAAACGAGCTGTGAAACCTGTTCACGTAGATGGGTGGGGGTGAACCAAGAGTGCGTGAGATTTATAATCAGCTGACGGGACAGCGGTCAAAAGTAGACGGGGTTGATGACCCGGGGCGGTACAGACCGGTCGGGCGAGACGGAGGGTTATATAACCAAGCACAGTGTGTGACGGGGGACGGAGAGCTGAGTTAACGAGATACGGACAGGTTGAAGATTGGACGAGAGTGTGTGATAGAAAGAATAGGGAGTGGAGGTTTTTTTTTGAAGGTGGTCCCAGATGGCCAAACCGGACCGAGGGGTCCATGGATGTGAAGAGTGAAGGCTGTGTGGATTCTGGATAATGAAAATACACTAGAAAATTGTCAATTGTAATTTTCATACATGTAAAAAATTAGATGTCATTAAACGTGATTTTGAACGAAAAAACAAGCTTTGCTAACTTTTTGCACGTACAATGTGGTAAATATCTGTGGCCCAGGGTGGACCTCAACCCCCTAGACAATGACTCCGTCACAGTGGCGACCCGTCAAACTTATTGAGCCATTCGTTCGAGATCTACGTATCCAGAGATGAACACTGCTAGCCAGTATAACGTAACCAGAGACGTACACTGCTAGCTGCTACAACGTTTCCAAAGACGTACACTACTAGCCAGTACAACATAACCAGAGACGTACACTACTAGCCAGTACAATGTAACCAGAGATGTACACTACTAGCCAGTACAATGTAACCAGAGATGTACACTACTAGCCCGTACAATATAAACAGAGACGTAAACTACTAGCCAGAATGACGAAACCGGATCAGTGTAGCATAACCGACGATCAAGCCTGAGGGATGCCGAACACCAATAGCGTATACAATACGACAAACTGTTAAAGCTGTACCCGGAGGTCGAGTGCAGAAATACAACATTGCTAACCAGGACAGTAGCACGCCAAGTACCAGGAGCAAACCACAGGACAAGCTCCAAGTATAGAAACTGTATTGGAAACTTCATTACGTTAGGTACAGTGAAAATTCAAGAGTTGTGAATGTGTGAATTTCGTAGTGTATTAATATTATGAGTGTTAATTTCTATACAAAAGTAAGTACTGATTTATATATGTATCTAATGAATCCCCGAATTGTATAATATTGTTGAAGGTATTTGATTGTTAGATTGGGTTCCTAATACAAAACAAGAAGAAGACGGAAGTGTTGATAGGACTAGGGATACTCGACGGTAGACGTATTTGAAATTGTGACAGTAGAGTGACTAATGACACAGAAAATTCGCTTAGAAATATGGAGATGGGATTGCCTAATTAAGAATATTAAAAAAAATAATAATTTAGGGTTTTTAAAAGCATTATTTTATAGAACATCGTGGTCCAAGGTTGTCATTGCCAGGGCGGTGGTGGAAGATAAGCATCCACTCCTCTAGAAATGCCCTAAAAGGCTTGCATTTCTTAATGCCTCTGTCAACCAAAATCCAGCTCCTGGCCTTCTCGCGTGGCTCACACAAAAGCCCGGCGGACCATGTTTCTACTAACAGGAGAAGGGATAAAGGCGGTCAACTGGCGCCTCAAAACCAGTAGCTTCGGGTAGATGGGACTCGTTAACCATGGTCGGTAGCTCATCTAGGAGAGGTAAACTCTTATTCTAAACCTCCGCTGCCTTGCGGCTAAACCCTCATGGGAAAGGCTAGGGGAGTAAACCCCGACAGAAAATCAGGAAATGGAGCTCCTAAGGCGGTCTGCGATTGAAACAAATTGCATTCCGGCAGCTCCTGCGACGCGAATGGTGCCAAGCCGTATCGACATTAGTCGTTCCATTGGATCCACCATTGGCGTAGAGAGGGGGGATCTGCTGTTTGGGCAGCAGCTGGTTTTCCATAATAACACGCCCAGGCTTTATCTTTACTGGAGAGGACACTCCAGCATCGCCGCAAGGTGTGAACACAACACGGGAAGCAGTAGTTTACCGGTTATAAGCCATAGCTCAATTGGCTTAGAGCTAGGCGCCAGGGGGTTGCTTCTTACGGTGGGAGAGATCCCCATGTCTCAATGGATCGCTACCGCCCGCCTCAAGCTGGGCAGCCCCCAGCCAATAAGGTGATATCCCGCCATGGCCTACCTGTTCCACTGGATGCGTGGAGCTCAGAGGAACTTCTCAACAAGTAGGCCAGTAAATCTTGCACCTAGAAATAAAAAAAAACAAAAGATAAGAAGACTCCAGCTCTTCGACTAGCAAGCTGGAACGTTAGGACTATGTATCCAGGCATTACTGCCGACCTGCAGCTTATTGATGATGCCAGGAAGACAGCCATCATTGACAGGGAGCTTGTCAGACTAAACACCGACATTACCTGCCTTCAGGAGACTAGATTCCCAGAAAGTGGTACCATAAAAGAATGCAACTACACTTTCTTCTGGCAGGGTGGACCAATGGACACACCAAGGCAACATGGGGTTGGTTTTGCCATAAAAAATGGACTCTGCTCCTCCATAGAACCCCCAACAAAGGGCACTAACAGAATACTAACAATACGACTATCTACATCCTCAGGACTAGCCAACATCATCAGTGCTTATGCTCCAACCTTATCCTCGAGCTCAGAAGCGAAAGATCAGTTCTATAAAGATCTCAATCACTAGCCAGCATACCCACCAATGAAGCAATCTACCTCCTTGGTGACTTCAATGCAAGAGTTGGAAGAGATCACATGGCCTGGCCAACTTGCCTCGGTTATTTTGGAAGGGGCAGGCTAAATGAAAATGGGCAGATATTACTAGAGATGTGCTGCTTACATGGACTATGTGTCACAAATACTTTCTTCAACTGCAAAGCAATCCACCAAGTGTCATGGAGGCCTCCCCGCTCTAAACACTGGCACCAACTAGATCTCATCATCACAAGATGCACACAACTGGCCAGTGTCCTCCTCACACGCAGTTACCACAGTGCAGACTGCGACACAGATCATTCCTTAGTGGCTAGCAAGGTAAGGTTACTGCAAAAAGAAATTGTACAGCAATAAAAACAAGGAAAAACCACGCATAGGCATCTGCTCAACCAATAATCCAGAGAGAACAGCACAATACACCCAGAGACTACAAGAAGCTCTTGTACAAATGCCACCAGTAGACACTATTGAGTCCAAGTGTTCACATCTGCGGGACACCATATATGGCTCAGCTATTGCGGAATTTGGCAAGAGAGAACGCAAAAGTGCAGACTGGTTTGAGGCCCACTGGGAGGAAATGAAGCATGTCACCGATGCAAAAAGCAAGGCTCTTTTAGCCTATAAAGACAGGCCTTGCCCAGAAACTCTACATTCCCTTAAGAGCGCCAAGAAAAATGCCCAGCAGGCAGCTCGCCACTACGCTAAAACGTACTGGCCCAATCTAAGTTCCAGCATACAGTCAGCTGCTGATAGAGGCGATACAAAGGCTATGTACGAGAATATAAAACAAGCAAAAGGCCCTCTGACCTCCAAGACAGCATCCTTAATGTCAAAAGCAGGGGAAATTATCACTGATCGGGACAAGCAACTCAAACGGTGGATCGAGCACTACCTGGAATTGTACGCAACTATAAACCATGTCTCAACTGCTGCCCTGGACGATATCCCAGACCTGCCTGTCATGGAAGAGCTCGATAGCCTACCCACAATGGTCGAGCTAAGTAGAGCCATAGATTGCCTAGCCTGCGGGAAAGCCCCTGGTAATGATGGAATTCCACCAGAAGTTCTCGAATGTGGAAAATAAATACTTCTACAGCCTTTGCATGACCTCCTCACTCTGTGCTGGGAACAGGGGCAGATACCACAGGAGTTAAAAGATGCCAACATCGTTACACTGTATAAAAATAAAAACAACCCGTAAAAAACCAAGTTTTTGACTATAAATCCTTTATGTACGAGAAGTAATTAAAAGAATGTTCATTATAATACGCAGCGCCAGACCATCCAGAAATACAAAATTGCAGTTGTGTCGTAAAACGTGTTTAATATAATGCGCACCGATCAGGAATATGTTTATAAAAAGAGCTGTCAATAAAATACGCACCTTATTGCGCGACAGTAAGGTTGTTCAATATAATACGCACCGCGACGCTCTATCTCAAAAAATAGCATGATACATAGGAATAAATAAAATAATCTAAAAAATCAATAATTTAATTACGGTACATGCGATCGATCTGAAATTTTGATACATTGTTTTTATCATCGGTACGAAACCGCCTGCAAAATTTCAGCTCGCTATCTTGCGAGCAAGTGGGTTAAAATCGATCAAAAGTTTTGGCGACAAGCAAGCAAGCAAGGTCCGCCGCAGACACCACGAGTTAATATAAAGGATTTAATAAACTGCAACTATCGTGGAATCTCTCTCCTCAGTATAGTTGGAAAGGCCTTCGCCCGAATTGCATTAACACGCCTGCAGAGCCTAGCATCTCGTGTACTCCCAGAATCGCAGTGCGGCTTTCGAGTCGGAAGATAAACCATAGACATGATCTTCTCTCTGCGCCAGCTGCAGGAGAAATGCTGGGAGCAACATATGTCTCTATACATTGCGTTCGTCGACCTAACTAAAGCTTTTGATCTTGTCAACAGAAGCGGCCTTTTCCAGATCTTAGTAAAAATAGGCTGCCCTACACATCTGCTTAACATCATCAAGCAATTCCACGAAAACATGCAGGGCACAGTGTGCTATAACGGTGCAACCTCTGAGGCTTTCCCAGTAAGTAGTGGAGTAAAGCAAGGCTGCGTGTTGGCACCTACTCTATTCGCAATATTCTTTTCCATCTTACTCAAGTATGCCTTCAAGAAAAACAGCGAGGGGATATACATACACACCAGAGCTGACGGGAGATTATTCAATATTTCCCGACTTAGAGCCAAGACCAAAATAAGGAAGATTTTGCTGTGCGAGCTCTTATTTGCAGACGATGCCGCCTTAATATCCCACACAGCAGACGGCCTGCAGAACATTGTATCCAGCTTCTCCGCTGCCTGCAAGAGTTTGGCCTGACCATAAGTATAAAGAAAACCAACATTATGGCACAGGATGCTGCCTCTCTCCCGACTATCACCATTGACGACTGCAACCTGGATGTTCTTGACAGTTTTACTTATCTGGGATCAAACATCTCGAGCAACCTCTCACTGGAAGATGAGATAAGTAGTAGGATAGGGAAGGCAGCAACTGTTTTGGCTAGACGGTACAAAAGAGTCTAGTCCAATGCCAAACTCATAGCAAGCACTAAGCTGCAGGTATACCAGGCCTGCGTACTGAGCACACTCCTCTATGGATGCGAGTCTTGGACCACCTATACCAGGCATGAAAGAACGCTCAATAGCTTCCACCTCAGATGCCTGCGCCGCATCCTAGACATCAAATGGCAAGAGAAAGTCCCCAACACAGAGGTTCTGGCTCAAGCAAGCATGAGTAGTATTGCAGCAATATTAAGCCAAAGACACCTCCGTTGGCTTGGCCACGTCAAGAGGATGCAAACTGGTCGCATACCCAAGGATGTGCTTTACAGCGAGTTGGCGACAGGGAAAAGGTCGGTTAGTCGGCCATGTCTCAGATACGTGGACATATGCAAGAGAGACATGAAAGTAGCCAACATTGATATACAAAACTGGGAAAACCTTGCAGAGGATAGGTCCATGTCGCGGGCTATAGTGAAAGAAGGATCACTAAGAGCAGAGGAGCAAACCAGGGCAGAAGCAATCGGGAAAAGAGCGAGGAGAAAGGCCAGGCAACACTGCCCCACTGCTTTCGTGTGTGTCATGCCGAAGAGACTGCCACTCAAGGATTGGTCTCATCAGCCACTCCAAGAGCTGCAAATAATAAAGATAAATATATCGTTTTTCGTAGACGGACAGATGCCATACGTATATATTTAAGTTGTTCAAATTTAGTCTAAGGCACATAAAAAAGTGCTGCAAGCACTTAGACAATAACACTTTGGAGGTTATAGACAGCTTCAGTTACTTTGTGTCCAAGGTCTCAAATACACTGTCCATCGAGGATGAAATAAACAGTATATTTGGCAAGGCAGCTGCCATAATGGCTAAACTAAATTAACAGGTCTGGCAAAACACCAAGTTAACTGAGAACACCAACCTGTGTGTTTTTCGAGCCTGTGTAATCATTACGTTTCTATACGAGATCGAGACATGGACCACCTTTACATCCAATGAGCGCAATCTTAATAGCTTCCACTTGAGGTGCCTGCGTCGAATCCTTGGCATGAAATGGCAAGACAAAATCCCAAATAGTGAGGTCCTGATGCGGGCCGATTTCCAAAGCCTGTTCTTAATACTTAGTGAATGACGCCTCAGATATCTAGGATATGTAAAATGAATGGGTCATGGTCACATCCCCAAGGACCTCCTATATTGAGACATCGGGGAAGCGTAGAGCAGGCCGCTCACGTCTGCGATTTAATGATATCTACAAAAGGCACATGATAGCAGCCAGAATACCCACAAGTGACTGTGATTGTAAGACCGAAGACAAATCTTCGTGGCTCACAATGGTCAAAGAAGGCATGATATTTGCCGATGAGCGAAGGATAAAGGACGCCATGGAAAGAAAAGCTTGAAGAAAGGCATTGGGAAGCAAAGAACTGGTGTGAAAAAGATTTGGTAGAGTACTGTGACTCAAGGATAGGTATGCACAGCCACAGGAGGCAATGCAACCCAACCAAACGGTGATGTACCATTGTCTTGCGAGACGAAAGCATGCCAATTATAGACTATAAAACAAACAAAAAACCGCTAAGTCGAAGTATACCTTTATAAAAAAGGGCTTTGTTGTTCAAAATTCATCAAAATGCAACCAAATTTAAACCAATCTAAACATTGATATTAAAAAAATAAAATTTTGAATTATATACGTAATATTGATAAGCACGCACACACAAATAAAACGGACATTTAATACACAAAAAAAAGTCTTATTTATAAAACACTGGCTCTTTACGTCTTTCCCTTTGCACAAATTAGTAATCTTAGCTCAAACAATAGAGTTTGATATTAAAATAATCTTAAGTTTGCAGGCTTGAGGTTAACCATGTATTTAATTAATTTATTTTCCGTTCGTAAATGTTTACTGAGTCATCATCCCTTTCATTATAAGAGAGGCTGTTGGAAATGACTTGTACTTACAATGTTATAATTAACACATTGTGCTTTGTTAGAGGCGGAGCAAAGCAGACATAAAAATAATCTATTTTATCAAATTTAGTTCACATCAAAACAAACACACACACACAAACACAAAAACATACAAACACACACATACACATACACAAACACACTCGTGCTCACAGTTACTAATTCCCATACATATAACACAAATATTAATAACATCTAAAGAACCATGGCTCTGTCAACAACGTTCTCTTTTCATAGATTAACATAAGCTCAAACAATTACGTCAAGTTACATATTTTATGGCGAAAAAGCACGCTTTGTTAATCTCCACACCAAAATTATTATGACTTTAAGTGTAAATTATTTTAAATACTTTTTTCTTTTATAATTTACGAGTTACCACACAAAGCAAGCACCCAAAGACAAGCTACAGTGCATAAGATATGCATTAAGATTGAAATTCCCGTTTACTCCGTTCCACAATGAACCATTACTGACGTATTATATAAAAACAATTATTTGATAAACCAAGCTGCGCATATTAATGATTCGATCAATCTTTTTTACTAAATAAATGTTTGCAAATTTGTTTTATTACAATTGGATAATAATTAGTATTTTTTTTTGTTGCTTAAATATTTATTTTAAATTAACTTATAATAATATATGTACTTATGAAATTCAAAGAATCAATTTTATAATTCAATCGTATTAATATCAACTTACGAAAACAATGAAATGACGACTTATTGTTACATATATTCACTTTTGCAATAAAGTAAGCCGGCGATCTGTGTGCAGCATAATCCATTTCTATTGTATCAAAGTGTCATGCCACTTTACCTCGCTCCTTATAATAAGGGATACAATGTAAAGTAATTGTTAAACCATAGTTCAACGTATACTACTGGTTATCGCTGAAGTAACTTTTAAGATTTGGAAAAATATAATTATCTTTTACTTTGTTGTACGTATAAATGCATACAAGATATCAATTTAAATACTACATGTATTTAAAAATGTCTTAAAAGAAAAAAAAACAAAATATTTTTAAAAACAATGCCCATGGTGTCATACATCACTCTCACGAAGACTAGTTTTCATTTTTTTTTGTATATAATAATAAGTAATTTATAAAAAATATAATATAAATATAAATTGAACTAGAAAGAAGCTTTATGAAATTCTTAAATGATACACTTTCTTTTGCTGTTATCATGATATTGTTGAAATGAATAAAAAAAAAGTTTAACAGATATTTAATGAAACAAAACATTGCAATTAATATGTATTCGTGTAAGATTTTTAACCACTAATCATGTCCCTTTGCAAAGTCCCACAACTGGGTTCACATTTCTTTTCATAATAACGGGATAGTTGTTTTTATTTTATTTTTTTTTATCTCAAAACGGTCAAATATTTTCTAACGAAATTATGTGGTACTTCTTGGTCAATTTACTGTAGTATTGAGATAAAGTTTTACAACATAATGATTAGGAACAGATATATCGACATATATTTGAAACTGCATAGGGAGGAAAATCAGCAGCCCCGACCCCCATCACCCTGTCGACTCGTCCAAGGGAACATAACACCTGTGATAACCATCCCCCATCACCCTGTCAACTCCAACAAGGGAACATAACCCCTGTGTTAACCTCCACCCATCACCCTGTCCACTCCCCAAAGGGAACATAACACATGTGATAACCTTCCCCCATCATCCTGTCCACTCCCCCAAGGGTAAATAACACATGGGATAACCTTCCCCCATCACCATGCCCACTCCCACAATGGGAACATAACACATGGGATAACCTCCCCGCCGAACGGTTGCTTCTGAAGCGGGCGCCTGGATGTCCGGTCTAAAATACCTTTCACTAAAAGTGATCTGATAAGGAGCGGTGTAATTTACCTAATTCGACTCGCTACAACCTTGGCGTCGCTGAGCGAGGATCATCAAAGGCCTTTCTAAGGCGTTACCCCAACTGGAGGGTTACCTCAGAGCAGGCGTCCGCTAATTTCTCTATGGAACCTTTTGCTAATCCGTGCTGACGCTCCTAGCCTTACACCGGTTAACAGCCCAGATTAAACCGTTGATCATAATATACCCGAATATATACCCCTAGGTCCGAATACACCCCGGAGTTCAAACTGGCCTAGGCCAGAATATACCAATTTGACAACATGAATACATGTAGTACAAAAGTTGATGAATAACTATGTATAATTTCCATTTACGTTTAGTTATGTCAAAGAAGTGAAATTCGTTTCTAAAGTACAAACATGTTGTTTTTTTTCGGTTGTTTTTTTCTTTAAAATAAATAAATAATTGTAAACTATTTTATTGTTAATGAAAGGATCATGACATTTTAATTTAAAATGATACTCCCGTTGTCTTGTTTCTAAAATATTAAATACTACATTATTGCAACAATTCATGATTAAAGTTTACAGTCTATACAAATAGAATCTGATTTTTTAAATGTAACATTCATTTAATAAAGAACTACTTGAATTATTTGAAACAAAATAATAAAAGCGTGGTTATATTTGTTGCTTTTAAAACGGTTCCAACACTTTAATTCCTTACCCTTATCTTACGCTCCCTCTATACTGAAGGTTATGGCATCCTACGCGTTCTATTGGTTGATACTTATTATTGCATTTTCATTGATTTCATCTGAGGGTTGCATTAAGTTAACTGTGTGTTGTATTTCTAAGTTGGCAATTAATTGCCTTATGTATTAGTAAAACTTTGCTCTTTCTCCTTCTATACCTCTAGTGTTTCAAGGTTAAATGATTGAACTAATGTTGTTATTCTTGTAAGCTTTGAATAATTTCCAGTAATCAATCTAGCACTTGTTTTTAAAAATTTTTTTTGAAGTGTATCAATGTTTTCTTTGCTGTATGAGTCTCACACAGAAGATGAATATCCTAGTAAAAAAGCTGATAAAATTAAGGTTGCATTTCAGTATTAAATTCTTATTACATATGAAGAGCTCAAGGGAAGATACGGCTATGTCACATTTTTGTACTTTTGAGATATTCAAGTTTTAAAAGTTCAAAATTATACAGATTTCTTATGATACAAATAGATTTGAATTTTTAATAGGGTCAGAGAAATTATGTTTTAATAAAATTTCATTCAGAGGATTCTATTTTTGATCCTCTATCAGATACAAGGGATAACTAAAAAAAAATTCAAAAATGTCACTTGCGTTTCTTCCCTTGAGGTCTTCATATGTAAAACCCATGTTCTGTCGTTGACTGAAGATCAAATCTTGCTGAATAGGTCAACCAATCTATCGAATTATCAACTTTGGTGTAGACAAGGATATCTCAACTTCAAATGTTCGCTGTTCAATGGATTTCTGCATCGTTGCCCAGACTACATCACGAGAAATACCAGTAATGTGTATATATTCCTCTCAATTTTTATTCAAATAGTTCTGCAGTTGTTTTGTAATGCCAGTGTTTATGTGTTGATTTACTTTATCTCTGAATAGAATGTGTTTGTTCTCTCTTACGATCAGAATGTAACTTATGGCCTTGAATAAATAGTTTATATTTCCTTTTGTTTTATATGTACGCCTCATTTGTTAAAGATTTCGATTGTGGTCATAGCATACAACTTTTTCAAAAGTAAGGCCAAGAGTTGTGCTAAGACGCTCTCTTCTTGAAATAGTTAGTGGTTTAAATGTCATAAACTCCATTAGCTTGAAGACAGTCTGTATGACAATGATGTCTGTTTCTTACAATGTGATCTCTTGTTCCTTTTGTGGAAGGCTCCTATTGGCTGTACCTTTAACAGAATCATCGGGCACTGATTGGGTGAAGAAACTTGTTCATTACTGTAAACTTTTAGGTTGCTTTCATGGTAGGTGTTTCTAAATATTTTATTAGATGATATATTCTTTAGCTTAACACTTCCCTTGTTGAATGATTCTACCACAAGGGAGAGAACATGTCATCGGTGTTCCATCTTCAAACCCATGCAATGAATGCGGCGATTATTCTTGTTGTAAACAATAGAATCTTCAGGTGTTTCTTTGTAGCTTGTATCTTTGCTGTCAATGTTACTCTTTTGATGTCCCTGGGACTGAGTGGTTATTGGTACTCTCCATTTGTTGTTTTATGAAGAAGACCGATCATATCATTACCGACTAGGCTCCACATGTGCACTCCACACTTTCACAGACACTGGTATATTGTTTTATGAAGAAGACCGTTTATATCATTACCGACTAGGCTCCACACTTTCACAGACACTGGTATATTGTTTTATGAAGAAGACCGATCTTATCATTACTGACTAGGCTCCACACTTTCACAGACACTGGTATATTGTTTTATGAAGAAGACCGATCTTATCATTACCGACTAGGCTCCACACTTTCACTGGCACTGTTATATTGTTCACCTACAGATATGAGTAAGGAAACACGACAAGCATCAGCATTGAAGTGAAACGATGTTTCCAACACTTTTAGTCTTGTCCAATTATTTTCAGGAATATATATATATTCAGGTAGATAATAAAAAAAACGTAAAAAAACAAGTTTTTGACTATAAATCCTTTATGTACGAGAAATAACTAAAAGAATGTTCATTATAATACGAAGCGCAAGACCATCCAAAAATACAAAATTGCAGTTGTGTCGTAAAACATGTTTAATATAATGCGCACCGATCAGGAATATGTTTATAAAAAGAGTTGTCAATAAAATACGCACCTTATTGCGTGACAGAAAGGTTGTTCAATATAATACGCACCGCGACACCCTATCTCAAAAGATAACATGATACATAGGAATAAATAAAATAATCTAAAAAATCAATAATTTAATTACGGTACAGCTAATCGATCTGAAATTTTGAGACATTGTTTTTATCGTCGGTACCAAACTGCTTGCAAAATTTCAGCTCGCTAGCTTACGAGCAAGTAGGGTTAAAAATTGATCACAAATTTGGCGACAAGCAAGCAATCAAGGGTTTAAACAAACAACCAGACACCACGAGTTAATATAAAGGATTTAATTTTAAAAAAAACGTAAAAAACTTACTTGTTGACTATAAATCCTTTATGTACGAGAAGTAACTAAAAGAATGTTCATTATAATACGCAGCGCAAGACCATCCAAAAATACAAAATTGCAGTTGTGTCGTAAAACATGTTTAATATAATGCGCACCGATCAGGAATATGTTTATAAAAATGAGTTGTCAATAAAATACGCACCTTATTGCGCGACAGAAAGGTTGTTCAATATAATACGCACCGCGACGCTCTATCTCAAAAAAATAGCATGATACATAGGAATAAATAAAATAATCTAAAAAATCAATAATTTAATTACGGTACATGCGATCGATCTGAAATTTTGATACATTGTTTTTATCATCGGTACGAAACTGCCTGCAAAATTTCAGCTCGCTAGCTTACGAGCAAGTGGGTTAAAAATCGATCAAAAGTTTTGGCGACAAGCAAGCAAGCAATCAAGGGCGGCCTCTGACACCACAAGTTAATATAAAGGATTTAATTTTTAACAAACGTAAAAAATCCAAGTTTTTCACTATAAATCCTTTATGTACGAGACGTAACTAAAAGAATGTTCATTATAATACGCAGCGCCAGACCATCCAGAAATACAAAATTGCAGTTGTGTCGTAAAACATGTTTAATATAATGCGCACCGATCAGGAATATGTTTATAAAAAGAGTTGTCAATAAAATACGCACCTTATTGCGCGACAGAAAGGTTGTTCAATATAATACGCACCGCGACGCTCTATCTCAAAAAATAGCTGATACATAGGAATAAATAAAATAATCTAAAAAATCAATAATTTAATTACGGTACATGCGATCGATCTGAAATTTTGATACATTGTTTTTATCATCGGTACGAAAACTGCCTGCAAAATTTCAGCTCGCTATCTTGCGAGCAAGTGGGTTAAAAATCGATCAAAAGTTTTGGCGACAAGCAAGCAAGCAAGGCGGGTCGGCCGCAGACACCACGAGTTAATATAAAGGATTTAATAAGAAAAACCCGTAAAAAACCAAGTTTTTGACTATAAATCCTTTATGTACGAGAAGTAATTAAAAGAATGTTCATTATAATACGCAGCGCCAGACCATCCAGAAATACAAAATTGCAGTTGTGTCGTAAAACATGTTTAATATAAATATAATGCGCACCGATCAGGAATATGTTTATAAAAAGACCTGTCAATAAAATACGCACCTTATTGCGCGACAGAAAGGTTGTTCAATATAATACGCACCGCGACGCTCTATCTCAAAAAATAGCATGATACATAGGAATAAATAAAATAATCTAAAAAATCAATAATTTAATTACGGTACATGCGATCGATCTGAAATTTTGATACATTGTTTTTATCATCGGTAAAAAACTGCCTGCAAAATTTCAGCTCGCTATCTTGCGAGCAAGTGGGTTAAAAATCGATCAAAAGTTTTGGCGACAAGCAAGCAAGGTCGGCCGCAGACACCACGAGTTAATATAAAGGATTTAAAAATAGGAAATATATGCCATAACATGTTTATTTCAAAAACTAAATGAAGGCAGCTCCATGCCGTTGTCGCCAGTAACATGTAAAATTTATGAGGGAAGAAAAAGAACAAAACCTAAACGCATAATTTAATTTTATGATTGAAAAAAATAGATTTTGCAAAATTCTATTGAGACTGTGGTTCGATTATCTCTGAAGAAGAAACGGTCAGTGCCATGCTAGATACATTTGGAAACATCCAGGCATGAGGCGGTAAAGTAGTTCTAAAGTACATCACAGGCACAACGGCATACCACAATCAGACAGGGCCGATATCCTGGCAAAGGAAGGATCAAGACAGACCCAACCCGATCGACAAATGCCCCACTGAGAGCTAAGACATGTTTGAAAAACTGATTCCATGTAAATTGGCTACATGGCTGGGCGATGGGACAAACTGACAGGACATTCTATCGGTACATGCCACGAGTGAGCACAAGTTATCCATTGTGGAAAATAGGCCGTAGAGACCATTTCAGAAAGTTTAATATTTCGTATTGATCAAACAAGGACAAGTTAGTTGGGCTTTTGAAAAAGGACGGCGCCGTAGGCGACCTAAAAAAGTGCATTAAAGGGGTAAAAGTAACAGACATCTCCATGAGCATTTCTAGGGCTGTCCCCTAGTTTTCATAATAAAATTGAAACTGATTTTTTAAAATTTAAAATAGCGTCATGTTGCTCATATTTATGTATACAACTTACTATTACTATAAAGATTGTATTACATAATTATTTGTAAACTTACTATTTATTTGTAGAAACACAATTAACACAAGACGTTTTAATATTTACAAATGTTATCTAGTTTAAAATAACTAATCTTTGTATACAAATGTCTGTAGGTTCTGTTAAAAAATGTAAGAAATCTACATTAACTTGTGGTGTAAATATATTGTAAAGTTTTTAGACAAGAATCTAAGGATTTTTAGCTATGTTGTTAAAATTAGTTTAATAAAAACTTTTCTAATGTCCTTCTGAACAAACATCTTGTCATAGTCAGTAAACCGTCACTAAGGGGTGCGGACACCATCGGGTGACACTATTAAAAGTGGTGACACAAAAATGTTAAATTCTGTATTTCCCTTTATATGGCACTCACAAACTCGGATGAGGTCTATGGGGTAAATCGTGAGATGTTACGCGATGAGCTGCCGCACTGGGTGACACCAAACTTGTGGCTTATTTGCACTGTTGAAATTGGTGATTTCCGGTGCTGCACAATAATGCACTTCTGTCTCGATAAAAGTATTTCATTTGGGTAGTATGTATAATCTCGTCATGTTTGTAATAAATCTTGTTTCTTAAAATTGAAGAGTGAGAAATCATGTTTCTTAAATTAAAAGAGTTAGCGTTATATTTATAGCCTTCTTATTATAATTTTAAAAAGAACGAATTTTGTCAGCAGTTTCGTTGGTCAAATTAATAGAGCGACCGACCTCTGAAATAGAGGTCTGGGGTTCGATTTTAGTTGGGGGCGTTGTTTTTTTTCTTTCTTAACTTTACATTTTTTAAAAACATAATTAATTTTTTTTTCATGGGTTTAGGGTTAGGGGTAGGTTTAGTGATAGGTTTTAGGGGTAGGTTTAGGGATAGGTTTTAGGGGTAGGGGTAGGTTTAGTGATAGGTTTTAATAGGGTAAGGGTAGGTTTAGTGATATGTTTTAGGGTTAGGGGTAGGTTTAGTGATAGTTATTCCTTTCTTAATTTTTTTTCTTCATATTTTCTCCTTGAGCGTAAAATTACTTTTAAAACAGGTCTCAAATAACAACAAAAATTAATTAAAGTTAAATAATGATTGCGGCGGCGCTCTTCTGTGCATTCGAACTATTTCGACATACTTGTAGCTCTTTAATGTGAGAAACACGATTTCTTACACAAACATGACGAGACGATACAGGCTACCTTTAATTTGTTACATTAATACTGTCCGTAGATGTTTAATTTGTTACATCAATATTGCCCGTAGATGTTTAATTTGTTACATCAATATTTGTCCTTAGATGTTTAATGTGTTACATCAGTTTTGTCCGTAGATGTTTAATTTGTTACATCAGTTTTGTCCGTAGATGTTTCATTTGTTTCATCAGTATTGTCCCGTAGCTGCATTAAAACAATAAAAATTGCGAGTTCTTAACTTTTTACATAAATGAATTAGCTGGGCTTTTTTAGTTGCAATCTGAGTAATAAGAAAATGTTCATTGTTTATTTGGATTAGTCATGTTTTATAAATATAACTACAATCTATATATAAATATTTCTCCTAAACGACCATGTTTTATAAATATAACTACAATCTATATATAAATATTTCTCCTAAACGACCATGTTTTATAAATATAACTACAATCTATATATAAATATTTCTCCTAAACGACCATGTTTTATAAATATAACTACAATCTATATATAAATATTTCTCCTAAACGACCATGTTTTATAAATATAACTACAATCTATATATAAATATTTCTCCTAAACGACCATGTTTTATAAATATAACTACAATCTATATATAAATATTTCTCCTAAACGACCATGTTTTATAAATATAACTACAATCTATATATAAATATTTCTCCTAAACGACCATGTTTTATAAATATAACTACAATCTATATATAAATATTTCTCCTAAACGACCATGTTTTATAAATATAACTACAATCTATATATAAATATTTCTCCTAAACGACCATGTTTTATAAATATAACTACAATCTATATATAAATATTTCTCCTAAACGACCATGTTTTATAAATATAACTACAATCTATATATAAATATTTCTCCTAAACGACCATGTTTTATAAATATAACTACAATCTATATATAAATATTTCTCCTAAACGACCATGTTTTATAAATATAACTACAATCTATATATAAATATTTCTCCTAAACGACCATGTTTTATAAATATAACTACAATCTATTATATAAATATTTCTCCTAAACGACCATGTGCAAACGAGCATGACAATTGTCCCTCGCTGGTGTTGAAAAATCACAGATGGCAAGCGTGGTGGGATGAAAATTTAGAACAATAATGGAGGAGATGGGTGGCAACATAGCTTCTTGCATTCACTCGCCGTTCAGTCTCGTTTTTCCTTCACAGAATAACATATGATTCGTTATATAGTATGGTGTTCATCACGTCCGCCTTGCACGCGGAAATTCCTGGGACCCAGCAGGAGCAATTTGTTTTTTTTTAACTTTTAGAAAAATTTTGTTTCTGCCCTTTGTCGCCCCCCTTTTTCCAACATGACTAAGGTTGTTAAACGATAATCGGATTTTAAAGCGTCAATCAGTTTTAAATTTCCAAAACCGATAATCGAATATTTGATTCCGCTGGATTTATGAAGTGCAATCGGGCCGGAGCCGAAGCCGGATTTGAAAAATTCCGGATTCCAGATTTGCCACGATGGAGATATATTTAATATATAATTTATCGCAAGCCAGTAAGCCGGATTTGGCCGGATATATGAAGCATATTTATGACAGAGCCGTATTAGTAAATATGGCCGATTCCGGATTTGCCGGAGTCACATACGAAATTCGGTACACCCTAATTTCCATGAAGTCAGCTATAAAACGGTAATCGTTTAAAATCGGAGTTACATAATCGATAATCGCTTTGCCAAAAAACAAAACAACACACATTAAACAACTCTAAACATGATTAACCCTCACTTGTGTCGGCCATTCACAGTTTATGTTTAATGGATGGTAGTAATAAAGGAGGGGGTGGTAACAACAACATCAGTGCGCATGTCTCCACGTTTATTCGCTATTTCTTCATTACTTCGTGCTGCTGTTTGGTGTTCGTATTCTAATCCCCCGTCCCCACCCGTTCTTTGCACTAACTATGATGATCAAAGCTGCGGCGTATGCTACGCCATGGGTCGTTCTTGTTTGTATTATTACATCAAAGGGTAGTGGTAAATATTGAAAAATAAATGTGTAAAAAGGATGACGGTAGATAGTAACAGTAAGGTAGCCACACACAAAATAAATGTCTCTAATGTTCTTTTGGCATTATAAGGCAGATTTAAATTCCTGAACTATTCTACACTTGCAATAACTTATTTTTTTTAATCATCAATATAAAAAGCGTGCAAACAATCTGAGCAATAGTATTATTTCTACTTTCGCTTTTAAGACTACGCAAAAGAGAGAAAAAATATTTAAAGATTTTATATTCATCATTTCAATTCGTACAAATAATCTCGCAACACTTTCTAAATGTATGTGCCCTATTTATCTTCCCTCACCAGAAGACAAGGTTATTTTTAAATCCTGTATATTAATTCGTGGTGTCTGGTTGATGGTTTGCTTGTCGCCAAAACTTAGGATCGATTTTTAACCAACTTCCTCGTCAGCTAGCGAGCTGAAATTTTGCTAGCAGTTTTGTGCCAATGATAAAACGATGTATTAAAATTTCAGATCGATCGCAATGACTGTAATTAAATTATTGAATTTTTAGATTATTTTATTTATCTCTATGTATCATTTTAAATTTTTAGGGATAGAGTGTCGCGGTGCGTATTATATTGAACGACCTTTCCTGTCGCACAATAAGGTGCGTATTTTATTGACAATACTTTTTATAAACATATTCGTGATGGGTGCGCATTATATTAAACATGTTTTACGAAACGAATGCATTTTTGTATTTTTTGATGGTCTTGCGCTGCTTATTATAATGAACATTCTTTTAGTTATGTCTCGTACATATTTATAGTAAAAAACTCGGGGTTTTTTATTTTTATTTTTTTTTATTACTGATTTATATTTACCTATACTTTTCAGTAGACAGCTAAAGGACTGTGCTGATACTCTACAAACTAAATAAGAAAATATAAAATTGTGAGCTGAGTTTGTTTACAAATGGGTTGTCACTTTGTACGTGGCATTTTGTTCACTCGTCACCACATGACTTTTTTTTAAAACTGAAATCTTTACGTCACATGGGCTGGGAGCATTTAGACATTGGAACATAATAATTGACCCTAGTGGAACTGTTGCTGGAGAGCTCAATGGGTCATCATCTATTGTCAGACTGGTTGTCGCGTTATCAGAATCTGGTCTAAAAAAATTATTTATATTGTAAATTAGTTTATTAATATAAGTTTGGTATTTCTGATTTGAAGAATGAGATGACAAACAATTTACTTTCTAGCCTTAGTTAAGGAAAATAGCTCTAAAACTGTCTGATCTAGGAACATAAAATATTTTTTTCCGATTGTTTTATTTATTGTTTTAATTTTTTTAAGTAAATATTAAATATAACAATTTTTAGTGCATTAAAAGATGAAATACTGTTAAAATGGAAACCAATTCTTTCAAATGAATAATGAAATAGATAATATTGATAAAAATATCCAATACTAGTAATTTTGAATTAACAATTTGATAAGTAGAGCTTACAATTCAAAATGTAAATAAATTTATATTTAAGATTGCTTAAAAGCGCCTATTGTATTAGAAAAATATGTTCCTTATTGCATTAAATTTTTATAGTATTTGTTTATTCTTCGTTACAAGTTAAAACTTTTTATGTTCAAATTAACCTTATTGCAAATTTGTTTAATTTCATACATCACTAAACAATGCAATGATGTTTTACAATTTATTATGTGCACTTTATAATGATTTTATCGTTATATTATATTTAAGATGTATAGTATTTAGTTGTTGTTTTGTATCCCTATAAAAAGACAAGTAAATTAATTAGTAGAAATTGATTGACTACGCACCATATAAGTTTGTTATTTCATACCACGCGAATAAAGACTGATTCCCCCAACACCATATATGTTTGTTATTTCATACCACGCGAATAAAGACTGATTCCCCCCAACACCATATATGTTTGTTATTTCATACCCACACGAATAAAGACTGAGTCCCCCACATCCATAGTACCATCGATTCTCTATCACCAAAGAGCCTTCCTCAACGGACAAATAGTACACAAATGAAACGAATAACACGAAATAATAATAAAAAAACACTTAGTGTTTTTTTAATTATTATTTCGTGTTATTCGTTTCATTTGTGTACTATTTGTCCGTTGAGGAAGGCTCTTTGCCGAAACGTTCGCTGTTGTGTTACGTCTTGTCAGGCCTACTAATACCCTGGTTTTATATTATAAATTTACCTATTTAAAAGCCTGATTGCAGTCTCACCCCCATTATTTTATTCTATCACCAAAGACGTTTCAGAGAGATCAGCTGTTCTGTTTATCACTATTTCTTACACTAGATTGTGCTACGTCGCCGTGGCGCCTACGGCGCACACTTTTTTAGGGCGCCGAAGGCGCCCGCTTTTTGCAAAATCCCAACTAACTAAATACGAAATATTAAATTTCTGAAATGTATACAAAGTATTTTATAATTTTTAAAATATGAGCTAAAACAATGACGTCATTGATAATGTTAATGTGGAAACCATAATGATTATGATTTTTAAGTCTATATTTCCAATTAAAAAAAAACAAAAGCAGATTGATGGCCCTTAGCGTTACTGAATGAGTCAGTGATAATTGAGGGTGTTTATATATATAATTCAACTTTTATCTGACGCACATTGGCAAGGTTCTGTGTTTGGTTTAAAACAATTGATCATACTAATGGTACTCAGATGTAACAAATAGACATGTATATAATTAGTAAAAAATAGACGTGCATAGAATTAGTCTAATTTACAAATAGACACGTATTTAATAGTCTGAGTAACAAATGGTAATGCATAGATTTAGTCTCAGTAACAAATATACATGTATAGATTTAGTCTCAGTAACAAATAGACATGTATAGAATTAGTCTCAGTAACAAATAGACGTGTATAGAATTAGTCTCAGTAACAGACATTTTTTAAAGAACATTGTATTAACATATTAGATATGCATTAAAATTGGATTTCCCGCAAACTACGCACCATAAAAAACCATTACTGACGTATTATAAAAATAATACATTTGATAAAACAGAATGGGCATATTGATTATTCGATCTACTTTTTTACGAAAAGAAAAGTTTATAAACTTATAATTTACAATTCAATGAGACTAATTAGTATTTTTGTGTTGCTTAAATGTTTCTTTGAATGTAACATAATAATATATTTACATATAAAATTCGAAGAAATAATTGTATCATTAAATCGTATTAATATCAAATCATGAAAACTATGAAATACATACATTTACTGTAAAACGTGGGCTTTTCTAAAAATCTAAGTGACATACGATACTCTTCCACAGAAAGCCAATCTATTTTATCAAAGTGGCATGCCACTTAATCTCGTTCCCTACAATAAGGGATACAATGTAAATAAATAGTTAAACCTTAGTTTAATTTTTGAAAACTTATATCACTGTTTATTGCTAAAGTAATTTAAGGTGTAGAATAGTATAATGAGATTTTCTTTTTTTTTGCTCATATGATTACATGCTAAATAATTTCTCGATTAATCGTTAAAAATAATTTTTTTAGCGATTAATCGTCCCACCACTTATAGATGTACTGGAAGTCAAAAAGTAAAATATTGCGGCCGATAAATATAAACCAATTGCTGGACGATTACACGAACATTTTGGTTTTAAACTATTTACTGAGAAATTACTTTATTTTAAACACACAATTTAATTTGTGCATTTCTTTTCAAACAAATAAAAGTAATAAATTTTATCAGGCTTGATTTAATACAGTTGATGACCTTGAAGTTGAAGAAAGTAAGGAATGTTTTAAACAGATCGACTATTCTGTGAAGTACATAACTTATAAGGAATTTATTTCAGCATTACATTTACTTAACTCTAAAGCTCTATTTGTCGGATAAATAATATTTTACATACATTCAAGGTATCATTTTTCTTTTGTATTGATTTTTGACTTTGATAAAACGTTTACACCAGAGGCATCACTAAAGTTGGTCTCACCTAGTGCGGTAGGTCATGCTGTCAACACCTAATGACCTACAACAAAGACCTCTTCCGAGTCTGACTGTGAGGTAGGTCATGTAGTAACACCCAATGACTTACAACAATGACCTCCTCCGAGTCTGACAGTGAGGTAGGTCATGATGTCAACACCCAATGACTTATAACAAAGACCTCTTCCGAGTCTGCCAGTGAGGTAGGTCATGCTATCAACACCTAATGACTTACAACACAGACCTCCTCTGAGTCTGCCAGTGAGGTAGGTCATGCTATCAACACCATATGACTTACAACACAGACCTCCTCTGAGTCTGCCAGTGAGGTAGGTCATGCTATCAACACCATATGACTTACAACACAGACCTCCACTGAGTCTGCCAGTGTGGTAGGTCATGCTATCAACACCTAATGACTTACAACACAGACCTCTGAGTCTGCCAGTGAGGTAGGTCATGCTATCAACACCATATGACTTACAACACAGACCTCCTCTGAGTCTGCCAGTGAGGTAGGTCATGCTATCAACACCATATGACTTACAACACAGACCTCCTCTGAGTCTGCCAGTGAGGTAGGTCATGCTATCAACACCTAATGACTTACAACACAGACCTCCACTGAGTCTGCCAGTGGGGTAGGTCATGCTGTCAATTCCTCATGACTTACACCAATGACCTCCTACGAGTCTACTGGTGCCAAATAACGGGAACATACTCAAGTTTAAACTTTGATTTCACTCTTACTTGAGATTACACCCGTTACTGTCCGCACCCAAGCAGCCCACGGGGGACGCCTCTGGTTTACACATGTAAATGACAAACTATTAAAGTTGCAAAATGTGTGTATGAATTAAGAAAATATGAGACAAGAATGCAAAATTATTGTTTCCAATGTTGACAGAAACTTTATATCAAAGTGTATAATAAGTTACAAAATTTCACTACAACATAAAAGTTAACAAAGAATCCAAACGTATTGTATCGATAAACCCATGTTTGGAATGATAGTGAATCAATATATTAATTAATATGACGAAGCCCACATGCTCTTTATTGTACACACTCACATAAACTCTTACACACAAACATGCACACACAACACACACATACATAATTTATATGTCAAATAATTATTTATTTCATTTGTGCAATGTTTTAACTTGTATTTATGATGAACAATGTTTACTTTGTTTTTGTGTGTCATTTATTTTAAGAAATTTTAGAAAATAATTACCAAGTTAGCAGCCTTCTATATTACAAAATTTTGTTTCGTTATATATGCTATTCAAATATAGCAATATAATGCAAAAAAAATATCAATCAAATGGCTGAAAAAATATCACAACTTTCAAAGTACATGAACATCACTTTTTATTAAAGAACATTGTATTAACATATTATATATGCATTAAAACCAGATTTCCCGCAAACTCGCACCCTAAGGAACCATTACTGACGTATTATATAAAAATACATTTGATAAAACAGAATGGGCAAATTAATTATTCGATCTACCTTTTTACCAAAAGAAAAATTTATAAACTTATAATTTACAATTCAATGAGACTAATTAGTATTTTTGTTTTGCCTAAATGTTTCTTTGAATGTATCATAATAATATATGTATATATAAAATTCGAAGAACAAATTGTATCAATAAATCGTATTAATATCAAATTATGAAAACTATGAAATGCATACGTTTACGTTTAAAACATATGATTTTGTAACAATTTTAGCGACACCGAAGTTAATTCTCGAATTCTTTCGACAGAAAGCCAATCTATTTTATCAAAGTGGCATGCCACTTGACCTCGTTCCCTACTACCAGGTATACAATAAATTTCCTGTATGATACCAAATATAATTTAAAATCATCTATATATATAATTCTCTTCATGGGACCATGCCAGGCAAGTAAGTAGCAAAAATATGTGCAACCGAGCATGACGAATGACCCTCGCTCGGGTCAACTAAACACAGTTAACGGTTAGCAAGCGAAGGTAGTGGAGGGGTGGGGCATGTCTTGAGACAGCAATGTTTTTTACATTCACTTTCGAAGTTCCTGCACAGTGTGTATGTATTTCGTAGTATATTGGTTAATACATCCGCCTGACACGCGGAAGGTCTTAGGTTCAAGCCCAAGTGGCAATATATGTTTTTTTTAAATTTTTAAAAATGTCAATGCCTATTCTTTTCCCCCCTTTCTTAGCAAACATAAACACCGCTTCGCATGTCACGGAAAAAAGCTTTGTTCAATGTAATATCAATGCCTTCACCAGGTACCTGTCTGTTTCTATTGGTCGCATATTTCGTTCATGGACGAAGTTGTTGCTCTCCAAGTTAGCTTCATGGCGGTAATATTTGTTTATATATTGTGGCGATGTCCTAAATACTTACCAGAAATGCTTCGGTGGTCCCCCATCGTTCACCCGCGTTGTTCCCATTTGTTTGTGCTACTGTTTGTGTCCGTTCTCCCCCTCCCTTTTTTTCTTGCACTATCTATGAGCAAGTCTGCGGCGTATGCTACGCCGCGGGGCGTCTAGTAACCAATAATCTGATAGAAATCCATGGGCTAAAGATATTTGTGCACATTTGTGTATTAACTTCCCTTTGAAATTATAGACACACTATGCTCTCCACCAAGGTCTAAAGATATTTGCGCACATTTGTGTATTAACTTCCCTTTGATATTATAGACACACAATGCTCTCTGTGGCACAATCAGATCATTTCAACGCTACACAATTTTATTTAAAGAAAATGAAATCTATTTGAAGATTAGTATCATTTTTTTATCGTGCTAAATAATATTATTTCATATGTAGATAGCATTTATTGCTAAAGGTTGAAAAGGTTTTTTTCATTTTAAGTTCTGTAACTAAATACTTTTAAATACATTAGGGCAGGTACTGATTTTTTTTTAAAATGTACTATTAATTTCGATTAATCACATTTTAGAACGCATGTATAGATACCGTTAAGTCACGATTCATTATTTCGCGATATTTGTTAAGTTGCGGTAATTCCGTGGCTCTCAAATTTTGTGACGTAACACAGCTAATTCGTTCTACCATGCCAGAAAAAAGGAAGATTACCTTGCTTTTTTTACATATGCGCGTCTAAATAAATAAAAATAATACGAAGGAAAAGTATGCAAGTTACAAAAAATAAAAATTACTGGATACGCCCCGCGGTGTAGCATACGCCGCAGACTTGCTCACAAATAGTGCAAAGAAAAGGGGGAACAAACGGACACAAACTACAAGGAAGAAATCAAAACAACCCGAGTGAACGTCTAGTGCTTCTCAAACATTTTGGTATAGTGGACAGGCAGGATTTTTTCCATTTAGCCGGGGACCGGTGCACTATTTTTCCTGTACAGAAGTGGTAGCGACACAAGCCCATGCATGCCATACAGCGCTAAAACGTATGGTGGGAATATATGATAGACGTCATCTAACAATTTGGAAAAGTATAGTCACTTGTCTTTTACTTGTCTTAAACGATCTGTATGAACATTTGCAGTAACTAGTTAAAAATCCATCCAAAGTTTTGGCGACAAACAAACAAACAATCAACCAAAGAGAAACCACGAGTTAATAGAAAGGATTTAAAAATAGCATAAAATAGAGACATGATTATGTTTTACTCGGATTTAGTGTTAACTGGTTGGTACGAAAAGCATGGCATTTGAATGTCATTGTATCCCTAATTATAGGAATCGAAGTCAGTGGCATGCCACTTACATAAATATTTTTTTTATCTGCTTTTTTTAAAAATAGAAATGCCAGCCTATGATACTTTATGAGCCTCAAATTTAAAAGGAAAGGGGAAAAAAAACAAATTATTATCATTCTTGGCATAAGACATTGGGCCATTAGAAATTTCGCAATACAAAAGTTGTTTTTAAAAACCTTAAAAGATCAGATAAAATATTTAATTACGTAAAATAAAAGAGCAGCAAATAAAGATCTTTACCAGACGGCTTACTTACTGTGCTCTTCACCATTCTTTTTTTTTGTTTTTTATTGTATACATATAATTAGAGACTGAAGATATATACATATAAAACTAGGGCACGTGTCACAAAGTGATTACAGTAAATACTGTTCCCCTTGCTTCATCCTTTTGCATAAAACTAGACAAATTAATTGCTTTGTCTAGAATTATTTTAAACAAAGAGTGGTAGAAGCAATACATTGATATTGTATCTCTTAATTAAGAGTTCGAGGGCAAGTGACTTGTATTTGTTTTTTTTTCTTTTTTTTCTTGACATTTTTTTCTTCTTTTTAAATGACATATTTTATATGAATTCACAAATAAAATAAAATACAAATATTTGATTGTGACAAATAAAATGTACATTATATATTATTTCTTAAACATAAAAACCTTAATTATCTTCTGTTATGTTTAATATCATGTTTTGAATTGTTTGTCTAAACATGTGTTCTACTGTTTTGTTCGTGTAACTGTGGTTTTAGAAAAATTAGTGTAGTCTGTGATGCCATATGTGTTTTCTGTACTGTGAAAGTATTTTTAAGCTTATAGTTTGTTGTTTCTTGTTTATAGAGTCTGGTATTATGTTTAGTGTTATTGCTTTGTCTATATCTACCTTGTGTATTGTGCCTGCTTGTATGAATTGTTGGAGTGTGTTTTTAGTTTGTAAAATTGTATTGCATGTTAGATATAAATGTTGTTCAGTCTCATCAGCTCCTGACCTACAGAGTGGACAGCCTATTCTTGCCCCTCTGTCTTTATAATTTCTTGATGAGACTGGTGTTGTATTGTAAATTAGTCTGTATGTTATTTCTTTTTCTTTATTTGGTATTTCTTTGATATGTGTATTTTTAAAAGTTTCCTCAGTGTTTGTAATTCCATAAACTTGTGTCCATTTAATTCTATTGTTCAGAGGTGTTGCTTGTCTTTTTATTAAATGTGTATATATTTCTTTGGTTGTTTTGTGTAATACTTCTTCATTACCTTTTATTGCTTTGATGCATGCTGTATGAAATTGTGATTGATTTCTACCCATGTAATGTGCAGTGCTGTTATCAATTGCTATTAAATGTCCTATTCTGATTCCTAAGTAATAATGTGTGAATGTATTTTCTGATCTTTTTTTAATGGCTTGTCCTATAAATTTTATTCTGAGTGCTTGTATTTTTGTTTGTATGTCTTGCAAGTTTATTCCTCCATTTAGCTTAGATTGTATTAGTGTTGTATGTTTGATATTGTGTATTGTTCCTTGGAATATGTATTTAGTTATGTGTGAGTTAATTTCTTTTAATATTATTGGTGGGCGGTTCCCATATTGTTCCTGTATATATTGTTTTGGGGATGACATATGTGTTTATAATTGTGCTCCTTCCAAAAATTGTCTGTGCTGTGTATTTGTTTCTGTCAATAATTTGTTTAATTGATTGTTCAATATTCCTCCATATTTCAATGTTTGTCTGTGTTTGATTATTGGAATAAAAGATCCCATAAATTCTAAGACTCTCCTTCCTAATTATGCCTAAGGGGAAATCTAGTCTATCTTGCCACTTACCTATCCCCATAATTTCAGATTTGTTTACATTAATCTTGGACCCACTACCTTTTCCAAAATCTTGAAAAATTGAAATTATTTTGTGAATTGACCTATCATTTGTGGGGAAAAATACCGTGTCATCTGCATAAGCAATCACTTTAATATCTCTGGCTCCAGGGAATCCCTATTCCTGTAATGTTTTTCTCCATTCTGATTTTCTCTAACAGTGGTTCAAAGGATAGAATATATAGATAAGGGGATAAAGGACACCCTTGTCTAACTGATCTTTTAATTGCAATGTTTTTTGAAATTATATTATTTATTATCAGATTGCTGATAGGCGTTCTGTATAGAATTTTAACCCAATTACAAAAATACTCCCCTAATTTATTGTGTTGTAATATCTTGTGAAGGTATGCATGGTCTACCCTGTCAAAGGCTTTTTCCTGGTCTAGTGATAATATGCATGTTTGAATTTGTTTTTCACTTGTATATTGAATAATGTCTCTGATTAAATGATTGTGGTTGTTGATGTCCCTGCCTTTAATGCTGCATTGTTGATTGACATGAATGAGAGTATTTAAATGTGGTTTTAGTTTATTGGCTAATGTTTTAGTAAGAATTTTATAATCTGTGTTGAGTAATGATATGGGCCTGTAATTTTTAAGTTGTGTTTTTGTCTGTGTCTTTCTTTGGTAGAAGTGTGATGTATGAAGTGTTCATTGAATTTGGTAGCTCCATGTTGTTGTAAGCTTCTTCTAAAGTTGCATGTAATATTGGGCCCAGTGTTGTAAAAAAGAAGTTGTAAAACTCTGTTGTTAGTCCATCTGGTCCAGGTGTTTTGTTTTTATTCATGTTGTGTAGTGTCACTTTCATGTCCTGTAGAGTAAATGGTTTGTTCATTTCCTTTGTTTGCAGAAATATATATATATATATTTTTTTATGATAACAAGACAAAGTGATATAAATTTATTAAAATTAAAGAAAGGTTTATCGTGGTAGAAGAATCTAAACAATTTACAGATATTGTATCCCTATTTGTAGGGACCGAGATCAAGTAGCGTGCTACTTGGATAAAAAAAAATATTGTAAGAAATAAAATGTACATTATATATTATTTCTTAAACATGAAAAACCTTAATTATCTTCTGTTATGTTTAATATCATGTTTTGAATTGTTTGTCTAAACATGTGTTCTAACGTTATGTTTGTGTAACTGTGGTTATGGAAAAATGCCATAAGTCAGTGGCATGCCACTTGCAGAGATATATTCAAACAGTGTAAAGATGCCATGTAATAATATAGTTAAAGATGCATATACATAAACCTTAATATATTAATTTTATATTTTCTGTAGATATCAATAAAAGCAAAATTTAAAACAATTTTTTATTTGAATTTTATTTGTGTAACCTTCATTTTAAATTACTCAAATTTTTGTTTTTAAGTACCTCAAGTTTATAAAAATGTCTAACGGTATTGTACATAAAATTAAACATGAGGTTAAAAGAAATTGAAGTTTTATATTCGAATTTAAATTTTATCAAGCACAACACAATATTAGCATATATTAGTATATATTAGCATATATTAGCATCTATTAGTATCGGTGCTCTTTGGTGCAGCGATCACGGGAAATAATTACACTGTAAAGGACATCAGATGTTACAATAACAATTTATTTGATGATAAAGTGTTCTTTCTGTCTGACAAACTACAGGCACTATTTCTACACCAATATAGTTCAAAATATTATTGTAGTAGTATGTATATTTGGATACAAATTATGTCATGCAACAATTTTGAATAGAATAATCTTAAGCCTTGATTACTTATTGTTCTTTTACCATGGTCTTAATTTGGTATTAAAATATGTTGATGATGGCAATCATCGTTCTTATTTCTACTTTTTAAAAAGTTGATAGTAGTTTAATAAATCTGTATTCTGACTTTAACGTAAGTTTTAAAAAAAAGAGAACATAAAACATAATGAACAAATTCAGGGGAATTTATTTAAAACTAATATAATAACTATTGTTAATACATATGAAGACCACAAGGGAAAAAACGGCTATATGACATTTTTGTAATTTTTTAGTTATTGCTGGTATCTGATTGAGGGTCATAAATAGAATGTACTAAATGAGGTTTTATGAAAAATGTATGTCTCTAATCCTATTAAAAATTCAAATCTATTTAGTTAATTTATAACAAATATGTATAATTTTTAACATTAAAACTTGAATGTCTCAAAACTACAACAATGTGACATAGCCGTTTCTTCCCATGAGCTCTTCATATGTAAGTTTTGGTAAGTTATCAACTTTAACTAATGGATCATACGAGGTTGCTATTTTTGTCAAGTATTTTAAGTCATGGCTCGACTGAGAAAAATGCTAATCGCAGTGAAGAATGAACATCCATACTGTTCCAGAAATTTGTTTTTGTAATAATGCTCATTGTTGAAAACCCAGCTTCGCATCTCTAAGATGATGGAAATGGGAAGAAGAGTCTTGTGAGAAATTTGGGCTAATTCATGATATTCTGCAGTCACATGAATCTAAAACGACACAAGAGAGATCATGCTTCCGACATTTATTTAAAAGCCACCAACCGCTGCTTACTCCAGTAATGTATGTTCCAAAGTTACAGACATATCAACCTTCGATGAAATAAATGGATTGGTTATCCATACAGTACCTTTTAGTGGGTCATCTTCTGTTGGACAGTAGAATTCGAAGCAGACGATTAATTGTTCAGTAATGGATCTTCCAAAGTTACAGACAAATCGACCTTTAATGCAACAAATGGATAGTGTCATCTTCTGTTGGAAAGTAAAACACGAAGCTTTCTATTAATTATGTCAAGTTTTCAATTATGACTTTTGTACAGATGGAACATTGAGCTCTATATATACACTATCGATAATTGTTGTCATGAATGGTTGAGTAGACAGAGAGATGTTCCATATGGAAGGTAGGGCACGAGTCAGAAAAGAAATAGTGCCAATGAAGTGAACAAAGAGCAGAGTAAAATTATCGATGTTTTTTCCTTAAGAACTATAATAGTCTGACAGCTGAATTTTGAAATTTCTGTGGTTTTTCAACGTTGTTCTTTTGCGAATCTGGATTAGGAGAAATAAAAATAATCAAGATGAGAGAGAACAAGAGTACCATACTAGAGTTTTCGTTGCACCAATATATACCATCAAAATGACCAAGTGTCTGTGAATTCATGGAGATGCTGAGTAAAATACTTAATTAATATTACGTATTATATTAGCAGCGATTCAATATCACAAGCCATACCGTCAATGTGTCGAGCTTTTGTGTCATTGAAGAGTGGAACTGGTCTACTTTCTTTGCCGCAGTATCACCTAACATTTCAAAATGCATTCTTATATGAGGACCTCACAGATTGTGTATGTTTCATTGCTACTTTTTATAATTATAGCAATGCACAGCACCACAGACCGGCACAGGTCCACAGACCGGCACACGTCAACAGACCGGCACACGTCAACAGACCGGCACACGTCAACAGACCGGCACAGGACAACAGACCGGCACACGTCAAGAGACCTACACACGTCAACAGACCAGCACACGTCAACAGACCGGCACAGGTCCACAGACCGGCACAGGTCAACAGACCGGCACACGTGAACAGACCGGCACACGTCAACAGACCGGAACAGGTCCACAGAACAGCACACGTCAACAGACCGGCACACGTCAACAGTCCGGCACACGTCAACAGACCGGCACAGGTCAACAGACCGGCACAGGTCCACAGACCGGCACAGGTCCATGGACTGACACAGGTCCACAGACCGGCACAGGTGCACGGACTGGCACAGGTCCACAGACCGGCACAGGTCCACGGACTGGCATAGGTACACAGACCGGCACACGTCAACAGACCGGCACGGCACAGGTCCACGGAAATGGCACAGGTCCACAGACCGGCACAGGACCACAGACCGGCACACGTCAACAGACCGACACAGCTCAACAGACCGGCACAGGACCACAGACCGGCACACTTTAACAGATCGGCATAGGTCCACAGACCGGCACAGGTCCACAGACCGGCACATGTCCACAGACCAGCACACGTCAACAGAACGACAAAGGTCCATGGACAAGCACAGGTCAACAGACCTGCACAGGTCCACAGACCGGCACAGGTCCACAGACCGGCACAGGTCCACGGAACGGCGAGGGTAAACATACCGTCACAGAACCACAGACCGGCACAGGTCCACGGACCACCACTTTGAGTAGCACTGTTTTAGTCTGTTCTTGAATGTTTCAGTTACTTACTTATGACGAAAGGCCTATGGCATAAGGCCTATGGCATAAGGCCTATGGCATAAGGCCTAAGCCTCGACTTGAGATTTGCACTAATAGTTACATACATAACTGTTGACCCAATGTTTGACGCTTCAATTGTTTCGGCCAGTCATATTATTTGTTACATAGCAAAGAAAGCGCCGAAGTTAAAGCAGCTAATATTTGCCTAATGAATAAAAAGTTATTGTGTGCTGCCCGTCAGTTTTCATACGTTCATTGTTAAATAGATTCAAGTTTTCAGATCTAAGAATTTGGAGGTAACCTATGAATAAATCTAATTTAATATTCTAAAATATCTTAAACGGATTGTACGACTAGAATGACATAGCATGCAATTTGATAATATAGCAAACACTAAAGCTTGGTAGGGAAACAAGCTTATCTACATGCGCTCAGCAAACATTTGCCCAATGAAGCCGAAAAGGAGCATATGAAAATTATACAGTTCAGTGCACTGAACAATCAACTGCAATGCTTGGGAAAGTCAGCAGAAATGATGTTTTGCGATATAAAAACAGATCAAAAGAAAAAAAATTAGATTAATGCAAGTGGACAGCTTACCTCCACCATGTCTGTCAGTGGTGTAGGTCATGCTGTCAACCCATCACGACATACAAAAAAGACCTTAACCATGTATGTCAGTGTGGTAGGTCATGCTGTCAACCCATCACGACTTACAATAAAGACCTCCACCATGTCTGCCAGTGTGGTAGGTCATGCTGTCAACCCATCACGACTTACAATAAAGACCTCCACCATGTCTGCCAGTGTGGTAGGTCATGTTGTCAATGCCTCATTACTTACAAGGTAGACCTCCTCAGAGTCTACTGGTACCAAATAACGGGAATATACACAAGTTTAAACTTTGATGTCACGCCTAGTGGAGGTGACATCCGTTACTGTCCACACCCCAGCAGCCCACGGGGGACGCCTCTGGCTTACACAAGTAAATGACAAACTATTAAATTTGCAAAATGTGTATATGAATTGAGAAGATATGAGCACAAGAATGCAAAATTATTGTTTCTAATGTTGACAGAAACTTTATATGAAAGTGTATAATAAGTTACACAATTTCACTACAACATAAAAGTTAACAAAGAATCCAAACGTATTGTATCGATAAACCCATGTTTGGAATGATAGTTAATTAAGATAGCAATATGACGAAGCTCACATGATGTTTTTATTTAACACACTCACACAAACTCTTACACACAAGCACGCACACACAATACACACACATACATACTTTTATATGTCAAATAATTATTTATTTCATGTGTTGTATGCAATGTTTTAAATTGTATTTATGATGAAAAATATTTACTTTGTTTTTGTGTGTCATTTATTTTAAGAATCTTTAGAATATAATTACCAAGCTAGCAGCCTTCTAAGTTACACATTTTGTTTCGTTATATATGCTTTTCAAATATAGCAATATAATGCAAGTATATCAATTATGGTGCAGATTGACCATAAAACGTGGGAGACCATTGCTGAGGAGGGCACCTCCTGGCAGGCAAAAGTGTGCGAGGGCATTCAAGTCGCGGAAGCTTCCCTTACAGCCAGGAGCGAGGATAAAAGGGCCACGAGAAAGGGGAAGGGGGTAGAGGAGCAGGAGGAATCACCATCATCCCATGAGGATGGACGTTCGCCATAGAATATCAATTAAATGGCTGAAAAAATAACACACCTTTTAAAGTACATGAACATCACTTTTCATCAAAGAACATTATATTAACATTTTACATATGCATTATAAAACAAATTTCTCGCACACTCCGCACCCTAAGGAACCTATACTGACGTATTATAAAAATATACATTTGATAAAAAAGAATGGGCAAATTAATTATTCGATCTACCCTGCTGCACAGAGGAATGTTTAAAAACTCATAATTTACAATTCAACGAGACTAATTAGTATTTTTGTGTTGTTTAAATGTGTATTTGAATGTAACATAATAATATATGTGCATATAAAATTCGAAGAACAAATTGTGTCATTAAATCGTATTAATATCAAATTATGAAAACTATGAAATGCATATGTTTACTTTAAAACTTTCTTACGACAGAAAGCCAATCTATCTTCATCACAGTGTCATGCCACTTAACGTTGTTCCAATCTATCTTCATCAAAGTGTCATGCCACTTAACTTTGTTCACTACTACAAGGGATACAATAAATGTCCTGTATGATACCAAACATAATTTAAAAGTATATACAATCATTTGTTTGACAGAAGTCAATAGACATTGAAGCTAGTGATATTGTTGACCTCAGTATCTATGCACTCCACCAAGGTCTAAATATATGTATGATCATTTGTGTATTAACTTCCATTTAAAATTATAGACACACTATGCTCTCCACCAAGATCTAAAGATATTTGAGCACATTTTTGTATTAACTTCCCTTTGATATTATAGACACAATATGCTCTCTGTGGCACAATAAGATCATTTCAACGCTACATAATTTTATTTAAATAAAAGGAACTCTATTTGAAGATTATTATAATATTTTTTTATCGTGCTAAATAAGATTATTTCATATGTAGATAGCTGTTATTGCTAAAGATTGAACAGGTTTTTTTTTCATTTTAAGTTCTGTAACTAAATACTTTAATTTACATTAGGGCTGGTATTGATTTTTTTAAAATGTACTATTAATTTCGATTAATCACATTTTAAAACGCATGTATAGATCCCGTTAAGTTACGATTCAATATTTCGGGATATTGGTTAAGTTGCGGTAATACCATGGCTCTCAAATTTTGTGACGTAACACAGCTGATTCGTTCTACCATGCCAGAAAAAAGGAAGATTACCTTGCTTTTTTACATATGCACGTATAAATAAATAAAAATAATACGGGGGAAAAGTATGCAAGTGACAAAAAATATAAATTACTGGATACGCCCCGCGGTGTAGTATACGCCGCAGCCTTGCTCATGGTTAGAGCAAAGAAGGGGGGGGGACAAACGGACATAAACTACAAGGAAGAAATCAAAACAACCCGAGTGAACGTCTAGTACTTCTCAAACATTTTGGTATAGTGCACCAGCAGGATTTTTTCCATTTAGCCGGGGACCGGTGCACTATTTTCCCTGTGCAGAAGGGGTAGCGACACAAGCCCATGCATGCCATACAGCGCTAAAACGTATGGTGGGAATATATGATAGACGTCATCTAACAACTTTGAAAAGAATATTCACTTGTCTTTTATTTCACTTCAACGATCTTTATGAACATTTGCAGTAACTAGTTAAACTTAAACGATCTGTATGAACATTTGCAGTAACTAGTTAAAAATCAATCCAAAGTTTTGGCGACAAGCAAGCAAACAATCAACCAAACAGAAACCACGATTTAATATAAAGGATTTAAAAAATAGCATAAAATAGAGACATGATTATGTTTTACTCGGATTTACAGTTAACTGTTTGGTATGAAAATCATTGCATTTGAATGTCATTGTATCCCTAATAATAGGGATCGAAATCAGTGGCATGCCACTTACATAACTATATTCCTAGGTAACAATACATGTCTAGAATGATATATAATTAAAGATACATATACATAAACCTCAATATATTAATTTATAGTTGTCGTAATATCAATAAATTCAAACAATTAAAATGTATTTTTTATTTTTATTTTATTTTTGTAAACATCAGTTAAAATTACTCCAAAACATTTTTTAAAAATTAATTCAAGTTTATAATTATGTCTAACGGTATTGTAAATAAAATTTCAAATGATGTTAAAATAAATTGCCTTTTTTATCTTCTAACCTAATTTTTCTCAAGAACAACACAATATTGACATATATTTGTAGCGGTGCTTTGTGGTGCAGCGATCACGGGGAATTACACCGTAATGCACATCAGATGCTACAATAAAACATTTTTTTAAGATACAGAGTTCTATCTCTCTGACAAAATACAGACACAATTTCTACACCAAAAGAACAACACAATATTAACATATATTTGTACCGGTGCTTTTTGGTGTAGCGATTATCGGCGATTACACTGTAATGCACATCATATGTTACAATAACAATGTATTTTAAGATAAAGTGTTCTTTCTCTCTGACAGCACTATTTCTACACCAATACAGTTCAAAATATTATTTTAGTAATTATGTACATTTGGAGACAAATTATGTCATCCAAAAATGTTCAATAGAATAATCTCAATCCTTGATTACTTATTGTTCATTTACCATGGTCTTCATTTGGTATTACAAATGTTGATGATGTCGATCATCGTTCTTATTCCAACTTTTAAAAGTTGATAGTATTTTATAAATGTGTATTATGACTTTAAGGTAAGTTTTAATAAACGAGAACATAAAACATAATGAAAAAAGTCATGGGGCTTTAATAAAACTAATATAGTAACTATTGTTAAAACATATTATTTTTATGTAAGTTTTGGTAAGTTATTAACTTTAACTAATGGGTCATACAAGCCTGATATTTTTTTTGTCAAGTATATCAAGTTATTGCTCGACTGAAGACAATGCTAATCGCAATGAAGAATGAACATCCATACTGTTCCAGTAATATGTTTTTATAATGCTCATTGTTGAAAAACCAGCTACACATTCTTAAGATGATGAAAACGGAAGAATAGTCCTGTGAGCAGTTTCAGCTAATTAATGATATTCTACACTCACATGAATCCAAAAGTTCACAATAGAGGTCATGGTTCCGACATTAATTTAAAAGCCATCAACCACTGCTTACTGCAGTAATGTATCTTCCAAAGTTACAGACAAATCAACCTTTGATGCAACAAATGGATTGGGTATCCATTCATAAACCTTTAGGTGGGTCATCTTCTCTTGGAAAGTAGAACCCGAAGCAGACGATTCATTGTATCAGTAATGTATGTTCCAAAGTTACAGACAAATCAAAGTTTGATGCAACAAATGGATTGAGTATCGATCCAGTAACTTTCGATTGGTCTTCTTCTCTTGGAACTAGCTGTTTTAAAATCAGACCTATATGGACTGCAAAGAGAAGACCTAGGTTAAAGAAGAGGATGGCAGACGAGAAGAGTATGGTCTGAATCTCTACACGAAGAAATTAAAACTCGATGCTTGAGTGTATATATCGTTTGCATTCTGATCAGATCAAGGGCTGTCAAGTTTATCCACATTCTATAATTAGTTGTCAGAGGAAGATATTTTTTTTGGTGGGGGGGGGGAATACCAGGGCTGAGAGGGCAACTTAAGACAGCTGATATTGATCTCGTATAATCCATTCATAGCTGAATGGGACTTCATAGAGACACTCCAATATCACTGATTGAGCCTACGAAAATTTGCTACGATCTGTATGTCTGTGGCTTCTTGTGAGAGAAGTGTTTCAAAGCTAAAGTTTATAAATAATTATTTTCGATCTACAATGTGACAGTTTAGACATTATTATCTGACCATAATATCAATAGAGAGTGATTCGGCGAAAAAAATTTATATTGATGGAGTAATTAAGAAGTTTGAAGCTTTAAATGCAAGGAAAGCTAAGTTCTATTTTCTCGAGACTTATCATTGCATTTATTTTGAAATATTGAATATTAATTTAGTAATTGCTGATTTTACAAACACAATACACATGCAGATGTTTTGAGGTTGTATAGTGATGGTTGATAATGTAAAGTAATATAAATATGGTTATTTGATTTAATTGCAAACTTTGATGGATCGTAATTTAAATATAAGTCTATCTGTCAAATTTAATGAAATGACTGTTATATAACACTAGTTATTTTTAATTTAATGGTAAATAAACATTTTAAAAGTAACATTTGTTCCGTGTAATTCTTAAGTTTTAAATTATTATACTCTATTTACATACCGACCTTGAATTCAATTTTTCTTCTATTTCTTTTTTAAAATATCTGATCTACATTAACACAGGTTACTACGGATTATGTATGTTCCCGATATTTGGCACTGTCAGGTCTATGGGATAAGTCGGTAGGGGGTGACACCATGAGCTACCGCTCGGGTGACACCATGAGCTACAGCTCGGTTGACATCAACCCTAGTGACGCCTCTGATCAAAGTATTGCATTTACTTTATGATATTAATTTATTTTTTTTTCATTTTAGCGTACGATTTCTTTTTTAAAATATTATTTATGTCTTTACATGAAAAAATGACATAATATATTAGTAATAATTATATTAGTGAGAAACCATGAGATCTTTACTCTCTATTGTTAACTGAAAATAACTAATCTGATTTTCAGATAACAACTCTAATAAAGGAAATGAAAAACAAAAACACAAAATCGGAAACTTAATATATATATACATGTATACACAGTTTTAAAAAAGGAAAATAAACAAAACAACTTCAGTGTATTCCAGGCATCCCTCACTAACCACCTCTCCCACACACCCTAGGACAAAACTGTTCGTACGCCAAGTTTTCGTTGTAATGAAATTAAATCGATGTTTGGGGAATGTGTACAATAGTTATAATATTCATATTGTGTTCAATAAAAGCATACAATATCTTTTGCAACTTTTTAAAAATAAAATCTACTTAAAATAGGTTAATGTTATTCAAACATATGTTTAGGTAAAACTTAGAAAAAACATAAACTTTAAATCAAAAGAAAGTATTGTAGTATTATTCTTTATCCCTAACTACCTTCTAGTATGTATCAAATGCAATGATAGAATGTAAAAACAAATGTATTTAAGTTATCATTCAGTGTTCCCCATGATATGATGTGTGTTTAATGTGACTGAGATAATACATACATACTAGTTACATGTCCATATATAAGCCTGTGATAATACACACATACTAGTTACATGTCCATATATAAGCCTGTGATAATACACACATACTAGTTACATGTCCATATATAAGTCTGTGATAATACACACATACTAGTTACATGTCAATATATAAGTCTGTGATAGTACACACATACTAGTTACATGTCAATATATAAGCCTGTGATAATACACACATACTAGTTACATGTCCATATATAAGTCTGTGATAATACACACATACTAGTTACATGTCAATATATAAGTCTGTGATAATACACACATACTAGTTACATGTCAATATATAAGCCTGTGATAATACACACAGATTAGTCACTTTTACTTACTTCAGACTCAGATAATGCAGAAAGAATAGTCACATACAAAGTATACATATTGTGATAATATACCAAGAAGAGACACATACACAAAGATGTGTCACATACACAAAGATGTGTCACATACACAAAGATGTGTCACATACACAAAGATGTGTCACATACACAAAGATGTGTCACATACACAAAGATGTGTCACATACACAAAGATGTGTCACATACACATAGTTTAGACTGATGATATACAAAGAATGGCAACCTACAAATAGTTTTGTATAAAATGATCGATTGAAAAACTGGTAATAATAAATAGACACAGATCTTCCGTGGTGATAGTTCTAAGTTTAATAATATATTTATACTGATGAGCTGAGACAGAAAAAAATATTGTTTTTTTTTGTTTACTTTTCTTTTATTTAAGGACCACCGATGATGTAAGATTCATAAATAATGAATGTAAATAAAGTAACTATCTTTGCTATGGTTTCAGTGGTGACTTTGGCTCATCTATGACAATTAAATTATTGTTTCACTGAGTTCAGTAAATACGTGTGTAGATAGTACTTCGAACCTCTGAAAGTCTACACGTGTCTTGTATTCAAATCTGTCATACAAGAAAATATTAAATGCTATAAAGTTTGCATGGTTTATTTCGCTCATATAAAATAGGTAATATCCATCGCTACACTTCCATGGACATGAATATAAAATATATTTATTAAAGGAAGTTTGTGCGAAGCTTTTTCCAAAACAATTATTCAGATATCTGTATGTAACACATTCACCTAAAAGCCGTGGACCAGTGAAGGTTGCGTCACTTGGCAACAGGCCAAACACAGTCGTGGAGATTTTATTAGATTTTAAGGAGCAATAAATGTATGTACAGAAGCAGCATCTGTTTTGTTAAAGGTATTGTTATAACCAAAAAATTATAAGTTTTAAATGTATTTTAGGAGACAACAAAAAGAATTCACCAACTAGTTGATTAATCCAAAACAAGAACATTGTATTAACTTATAAGATATGCATTAAAATTTGATTTCCCGCAAACTACGCACAACAAATAACCATTAGAGTAAGTTACCGCCTCGCGAACGCTATGTCGTAGCGAACACTATTTCATAAAGCGTTCTCTGTATTTTTATTTTCCGTCTAACACGAAAACGAACACCCGTAAGTCGAAAGTAGTTCTGTTTTCAATATCATTTTATCGTTTCGTTTGCCGGGATGGCCTATTTTGTGAGTAAATGTGTGTCAACATTTTGATCCTTGCGCCATGCATGCTGTCAGCGTCCCTAGGAAGAACGAAGTTGATTTCCGGGTTAAGACTACTTTTCCTGTTCGCTTTGGAAAACACACGTGTTTGGTATTGCATCATCACTTACAAATAGTCCAGTAACCACGCTGTTATACTTTACAATGCTATTTAATAGCAATGTTCGTTTCGAAGGGGTGTTCGCGACGAAGTAAGTTTAAAGTTGGATTTTACTTCGTACCGAACACTTTTATTCTGCAGAAAAAATTTAGTTAAATAAGGGTCTAGCTCTTGGCCTCTAGTGTTATTTGAAAATAGTAGTGTTCGTTTTGAGGGCATGTTCGCGTTGAAGTATATTTGTTTTATTGTAGGATATTACTTCGTTGCGAACACTTTTTCATGTAGGAAAATTAAGCTAAACCACCTGCACAGCATAAATGACAACAAATTGATTGAGTCCCAACGATAACTAAGCAATCATCGAGGCACAACACATAGAATCCGACACAGCAGCAACCACTGAAACACAGCCAATCGAATCTTACACACAGGCACTCATTGAGACACAACCAATTGCGAATGAAACACAAGTAGTCATAGAGACCCAGCCCATTATACAGGAAAACAGCCCATTTGAGAATGAAAATAAGTCTATCATTTACAAATATTCCCAACCAGAATCATTACCTGCATCATCACCACCAAAGTTCAATTTGTCTGCTGCACAACTTAAAGCACTCCATGACTATTCAAACATTTTATATGATGAAATGAGTCGCAACCAATTTAATAAATTTTTTTGTCAACTGACAATGACAAGTTCTACTGCAGGAGACAACCTTAGCAAAGAGGAAGAAGAGAACAAGTTCAAGCCTTAGCTGTGGGGCTAATAGAAACGTGCAGTCTAGAAGAACCCAAAAACTGCACAGTCAAAGTACTCAAAGCTAACTTGACAGTAGATGACATTTTGAAGCTGCCTGCTTTTGTTAGAAGGAATAAAAACAAGAAGAAAACAGCAAATGCTCCAACCATGCCAAACTTGGTCAGTGGAGAAGAGTTTAGAGAAGCATTAAAAAGAAAATAGCAGACAAGGAAGAAATAGAAAAAAATAAACTGAAAAGAAAGATCGAGAGGGAAGAAAGCAAAAAGATAAAGGATGCACAAAAAGAGGCTACAAAAAGGACAAGAGAGCAAGAAAGGGAAGAAAAAAGACGCAAGAGAGAAGAAGAGCAGATTAAAAAAATGAAAATTGTGGAGTCCAAGAAAGTAAAGAAGTATCCAGTAATAGATCTATCTGATAGCAGCAGTGAGGACTCACAGTTGGTTCAAACAATGGAGCTTGACATGGCTGCAGATGACGATACTTTAGATAAAGAAGAGGATCTCTTGTTGGAAGGAATGTGTCATGGGTGCAAAAAAGGGGGAGGGGCAGAGGTTTGGGTCCAATGTGATGTGTGTGATGGCTGGTGGCATGCACAGTGCACGCAAAATTGTGCATCTTTGAAACAAGGCACTTTTGTGTGCACTGTTTGCTGCCCTGACTAGACTATAGATTATAGATCTACCTATAGTATTATTTTGTATATATATAGATCTAAGTTATTCGGGATCTAATTTCTTTAATAAACGTTTATTACATTATTATTGACATCTCCAGTGTTATTTGTTGACTCCATTAACTAAAAATTGATTCTTTGATGATTTTGGTTATGTGTCTGCTTTGAGGTAAAAGTGTCTGCTTTGAAGTAAATTAAGCAAAAAAGTGTTCGGCAGGCGGTAGCTAACTGGGTCAGCTAAAATTGGACTTTACACTCTAACCCCGCGTAGTAATACAAGAATGCTGTCTCATTATAGTAGCCTTGTTGTCATACTACTTGTAGGTACTTTCGTTTTTACCCTGTGTCGAACGGTTTAGAAACTAGGTAATGAAAGCCAAAAATGGTTTTAGAAAAAAACAGATCATGTGAAACACAATTAACAGGTTTAATAGATGAACTATCAAAAGGCTTGGACAAAAATGATCAAATAGATACAATATTACTAGACTTCTCAAAAGCATTTGACAAAGTTCACCACCTTAGTTTACTTAAAAAACTTAACTACTTTGGAATCTCAGGTTCCTTACTTCACTGGATCCAAGACTTCCTTTTGGGCAGGGAGCAAACTGTAATAATTAATGGATCTAAATCTGCACCAATAAAGGTTAACTCAGGAGTTCCACAAGGAACTGTGCTAGGTCCCTTACTCTTTTTAATTTATATAAATGATTTACCCAACAACATTTCAACAGGTACAAAAGTTAGGCTATTTGCTGATGATTGTATAATCTATAGAACAATTAAATCAGAACAAGATAGCAAAATTTTACAAAAAGACTTAGATGAATTGATAAAATGGGAAACTAACTGGAGTATGTCTTTCCATCCCAGAAAAGTGTCAACTGTTAAGAGTAACAAAGAAAAAGAAACAAATAAATTCAAAATATTACATTCATGGAAAAGAACTGACCCAAACTAAAGATGCAAAATACTTAGGAGTCTTAATAAATGAGAAACTATCATGGAATCCCCATGTCAATGAATTATTAAAAAATCAAACAAAACCTTAGGCTTTATAAAAAGGAACTTTAACAAATGTAATAGAGATATAAAACTAAAATGCTACCTCACTTTGGTGAGACCTGTACTAGAATATGCATCTTCTGTATGGGACCCATCCACCAAAGAAAACATTGATAAACTAGAACAAATTCAAAAAAGAGCTGCCAGATTCATTACTGGAGAATATTCGAAACTGACAAGAATAACACCATTATTAAATCATTAAACCTTGAAACACTAGAGGATAGAAGAACCAAGAGCAAAGTAGTAATCATACATAAAGCAATTAATTCTAATTTAGAAATACAACACAAAGATAACTTAATACAACCCTCAGATAGACATAAGGATAAAAACACCTTTCTTATTCCGTATGCAAGAACAAACACATACAAGTTTTCCTTCTTCCCGTCCGGAATTCGGGCGTGGAATGGGTTGCCTGAAGAATCCAGGAAAACCAACACTTTATCAACATTTAAATCTCTAATAAAAATGCAGGACTAAACACAAACCATAGATAAGCGTAGGACGCAATAATCTTCTGTATAGAAGGAGCGTCTGTAAACAGATAAGATAAGATAAGATGGTGCTATTTTAAGCGTATGGCGTTCGCGAGGTGGAAAATTACTCNGAAGTTAAAGAAAGTAAGGAATTTCCAGACAGTTATGTTATTCTGTTAAGTAAGTAAAACATGTAATTAATTTTTTTGTGCCCATAATATTTTCCTACACTCCAACGTTTAATTAGTTCTAGATAATATTTTACAAACATTAACCGTACCATTTTTTAATTTAATTTTTAAACCGATTTTGGCCTTTGCTAAAACGCTAACACATGTAAATTTTTAATGACAAATTATAATTAAAGTTGTATAAGTCTTGTATTATTTCTTAATATGTTTGTATCTCTGTATGTTTTAAATCTATTTCCGTACCTCATCAGTCGATCAGACGCTACTACAGGACAACAGCCCTCAGAAGAACTATGGATTACTGCGTTAACTAAAGACTCATTGAAAGCCTGCGCCATGACGATTCAGCGAGTCTCAAACTATTACACAAGAGCAGCAACTGGTGTTGCCAATGAAAACTTTTAATCAGCAGTGGATAAATACATTTTATAAATGTTAAATGTCTTCATTCTGCTATGACCTAGAATGTTAATTGTTTTAACATTTTAATTCTGATGAGATCAATTTCTAAAGTGGTCGTACTGCTGGAATTTATTATAAGTCAAAGTCATCACTTCTGTTAAACGTTCATTAAACATCTAATGTGTTCTTTACATGGACGTTCGAACGAACCACCTCCTGCGAATGTGTGCTGTTTGGTTGTAAAAAATAGATGTTGCCATTATTGAGAGATTTTGGGATCTCACTACAGAATGTGAGGGGCCACTGTTATGATGGCGCTGCATTTAAGTCTTGAGCTGTCTCAGGAGTTCAAGCGTGTATTCTGTGAGAGGCCCCTTGGCGGTATACACACACTGCAGCAATCACGCTTTAAACCTAGTGATCGCGTATACGTGTTGACTTCCCGATGTACGTAAAGTGATTGAAAATTTAAAAGAAACATGCATGTTTTTTTAACAGCAGCCCAAAGAGTGAAACCTTGTTGAAAAACGTCATAGAAACAAGTCTTCCATTTGACAGTGCTAAACGGAAGACACTTACAGATTTGTGCAAAATAAGATGGGCTGAGCGCCACGAGCCTAAAAACACTTATATCAATCGTATGTTAAAAATTTTAACACTATTGAGATAATTTCGAAAACGTTCATTCGACAAGTAGTATGACAAACTCTGACCTTTTACAACTTGTTATTAACAAGATTTTATCAAACATAATACTAACTAATCAGTGAATATATGTTAAATATAATTTATTATTATTTAATCTAAAACTTTGGTCCTTTTATAATATCAATATTGATTAATTTTACACTGACATTGGCATTCAGCTAAAGTACTTAAGAAATTTTTGTATCAAGTTATTTGAAGCAATCAGTTCTCATGTGATTTTCGGTAGAATGATTGTTGTGAAAGATAATCTCTTTTATGTATGCACGGTTAATGACTTTTAATGTAGTGAAAAAATCACATGGCATGTTATTAAGGTGATGGCTTATTTGCATACTTGAAATTGGTGATGTCCGGTGCTACACGATAATGCACCTTCGTCTCGATAAAAGTATTTATTTTTGTTACATGAGTATTGTCCCGTAGCTGCCTTAAAACTATAAAAATTGTGAGTTCTTAACTTTAACACAAATGAATTAGCTGGGCTTTTTTAGTTGCCATCTGAGTAATAAGAAAATGTGAATTGTTTATTTCGATTTTATTTGTTATGTGTGTCCCATAACCTCGTGGTCGTAGGGAGGGGTTCTAATGTTTCAATTAGAACGTTCCCGGAACTTTGTAGACCTTTTTATTGTGGCCTTAACGTGGGCTAGATTCAATGCCCCTCAGCTTGTGATGCGATATCATTATTGCATGGGTTTTTCAAACTTTTTGCTAGGCGGGCCATACTCCTTGAAGTAAAGATATTCGTGGGCCGAATTAAAATACTAATATAAAAATTACATAGGTTGAGAAGATTGTAAGCAAAATGTTAATGTGAAGGGTGAAACTGAGATCTTGAATGCAGTAAACAGATGAGGTCAGGATCAATGCCACTGCTTTTGATACGTATATAATGTAGTTGAGAGTCACTTATTCTCGTCCTCTATCATTTAGTGGAGATTCACTTATTCTCGTTCTATATCATGTAGTTGAGAGTCACTTATTCTCGTCCTATATCATGTAGTGGAGAGTCACGTATTCTCGTTCTATATCATGTAGTTGAGAGTCACTCATTCTCGTTCTATATCATGTAGTTAAGATTCACTTATTCTCGTCCTATATCATGTAGTTGAAAGTCACTTATTATCGTCCTATATCATGTAGTGGAGAGTCACTTATTCTCGTTCTATATCATGTAGTTGAGAGTCACTTATTCTCGTTCTATATCATGTAGTTGAGAGTCACTTATTCTCGTCCTCTATCATGTAGTTGAGAGTCACTTATTCTCGTCCTACATCATGTAGTGGAGAGTCACTAATTCTCGTCCTCTATCATGTAGTGGAGAGTCACTTATTCTCGTCCTATATCATGTAGTTGAGAGTCACTTATTATCATCCTATATCATGTAGTTGAGAGTCACTTATTCTTGTCCTATATCATTTAGTTGATAGTCACTTATTCTTGTCCTATATCATGTAGTTGAGAGTCACTTATTCTCGTCCTCTAACATGTAGTGGAGAGTCACTTATTATCGTCCTATATCATGTAGTTGAGAGTCACTTATTCTCGTCTTATATCATGTAGTTGAGAGTCACTTATTCTCGTCCTATATCATGTAGTTGAGAGCCACTTATTCTCGTCCTCTATCATTTAGTTGAGAGTCACTTATTCTCGTCCTATATCATGTAGTTGAGATTCACTTATTCTCGTCCTATATCATGTAGTTGAGAGTCACTTATTATCGTCCTATATCATGTAGTGGAGAGTCACTTATTCTCGTCTTATATCATGTAGTTGAGAGTCACTTATTCTCGTCCTCTATCATTTAGTGGAGATTCACTTATTCTCGTTCTATATCATGTAGTTGAGAGTCACTTATTCTCGTCCTATATCATGTAGTGGAGAGTCACGTATTCTCGTTCTATATCATGTAGTTGAGAGTCACTTATTCTCGTCTCTATATCATGTAGTTGAGAGTCACTTATTCTCGTCCTCTATCATGTAGTTGAGAGTCACTTATTCTCGTCCTATATCATGTAGTTGAGAGTCACTTATTCTCGTCCTATATCATGTAGTTGAGAGTCACTTATTCTCGTCCTATATCATGTAGTTGAGAGTCACTTATTCTCGTCCTATATCATGTAGTTGAGAGTCACTTATTCTCGTCCTCTATCATGTAGTTGAGAGTCACTTATTCTCGTCCTCTATCATGTAGTTGAGAGTCACTTATTCTCGTCCTCTATCATGTAGTTGAGAGTCACTTATTCTCGTCCTATATCATGTAGTTGAGAGTCACTTATTCTCGTCCTATATCATGTAGTTGAGAGTCACTTATTCTCGTCCTCTATCATGTAGTTGAGAGTCACTTATTCTCGTCCTCTATCATGTAGTTGAGAGTCACTTATTCTCGTCCTCTATCATGTAGTTGAGAGTCACTTATTCTCGTCCTATATCATGTAGTTGAGAGTCACTTATTCTCGTCCTATATCATGTAGTTGAGAGTCACTTATTCTCGTCCTATATCATGTAGTTGAGAGTCACTTATTCTCGTCCTCTATCATGTAGTTGAGAGTCACTTATTCTCGTCCTCTATCATGTAGTTGAGAGTCACTTATTCTCGTCCTCTATCATGTAGTTGAGAGTCACTTATTCTCGTCCTCTATCATGTAGTTGAGAGTCACTTATTCTCGTCCTCTATCATGTAGTTGAGAGTCACTTATTCTCGTCCTCTATCATGTAGTTGAGAGTCACTTATTCTCGTCCTCTATCATGTAGTTGAGAGTCACTTATTCTCGTCCTCTATCATGTAGTTGAGAGTCACTTATTCTCGTCCTCTATCATGTAGTTGAGAGTCACTTATTCTCGTCCTATATCATGTAGTTGAGAGTCACTTATTCTCGTCCTCTATCATGTAGTTGAGAGTCACTTATTCTCGTCCTCTATCATGTAGTTGAGAGTCACTTATTCTCGTCCTCTATCATGTAGTTGAGAGTCACTTATTCTCGTCCTCTATCATGTAGTTGAGAGTCACTTATTCTCGTCCTCTATCATGTAGTTGAGAGTCACTTATTCTCGTCCTATATCATGTAGTTGAGAGTCACTTATTCTCGTCCTCTATCATGTAGTTGAGAGTCACTTATTCTCGTCCTCTATCATGTAGTTGAGAGTCACTTATTCTCGTCCTCTATCATGTAGTTGAGAGTCACTTATTCTCGTCCTCTATCATGTAGTTGAGAGTCACTTATTCTCGTCCTCTATCATGTAGTTGAGAGTCACTTATTCTCGTCCTATATCATGTAGTTGAGAGTCACTTATTCTCGTCCTCTATCATGTAGTTGAGAGTCACTTATTCTCGTCCTCTATCATGTAGTTGAGAGTCACTTATTCTCGTCCTATATCATGTAGTTGAGAGTCACTTATTCTCGTCCTCTATCATGTAGTTGAGAGTCACTTATTCTCGTCCTCTATCATGTAGTTGAGAGTCACTTATTCTCGTCCTCTATCATGTAGTTGAGAGTCACTTATTCTCGTCCTATATCATGTAGTTGAGAGTCACTTATTCTCGTCCTCTATCATGTAGTTGAGAGTCACTTATTCTCGTCCTCTATCATGTAGTTGAGAGTCACTTATTCTCGTCCTCTATCATGTAGTTGAGAGTCACTTATTCTCGTCCTCTATCATGTAGTTGAGAGTCACTTATTCTCGTCCTCTATCATGTAGTTGAGAGTCACTTATTCTCGTCCTCTATCATGTAGTTGAGAGTCACTTATTCTCGTCCTCTATCATGTAGTTGAGAGTCACTTATTCTCGTCCTCTATCATGTAGTTGAGAGTCACTTATTCTCGTCCTATATCATGTAGTTGAGAGTCACTTATTCTCGTCCTCTATCATGTAGTTGAGAGTCACTTATTCTCGTCCTATATCATGTAGTTGAGAGTCACTTATTCTCGTCCTCTATCATGTAGTTGAGAGTCACTTATTCTCGTCCTCTATCATGTAGTTGAGAGTCACTTATTCTCGTCCTCTATCATGTAGTTGAGAGTCACTTATTCTCGTCCTCTATCATGTAGTTGAGAGTCACTTATTCTCGTCCTCTATCATGTAGTTGAGAGTCACTTATTCTCGTCCTCTATCATGTAGTTGAGAGTCACTTATTCTCGTCCAAATCATTATGGATTGTTGTAATCTATAATATTATTATTTCGTGTTATTCGTTTCATGTGTGTACTTTTTTTCCGTTGAGGAAGGCTCTTTGCCGAAACGTTTGCTGTTGTGTTACGTCTTGTCAGGCCTACTAATACCCTGTTTTTTATATTATAAATTTACCTGTTTGGCACTGAGTGATTGTGTCAGCTGTTGTTTTATACTGAGTGATTGTGTCAGCTGTTGTTTGGTACTGAGTGATTGTGTCAGCTGTTGTTTGGTACTGAGTGATTGTGTCAGCTGTTGTTTGGTACTGAGGATTGTGTCAGCTGTTGTTTAATATGAGTGATTGTGTCAGCTGTTGTTTGGTACTGAGTGATTGTGTCAGCTGTTGTTTGGTACTGAGTGATTGTGTCAGCTGTTGTTTGGTACTGAGTGATTGTGTCAGCTGTTGTTTGGTACTGAGTGATTGTGTCAGCTGTTGTTTGGTACTGAGTGATTGTGTCAGCTGTTGTTTGGTACTGAGTGATTGTGTCAGCTGTTGTTTGGTACTGAGTGATTGTGTCAGCTGTTGTTTGGTACTGAGTGATTGTGTCAGCTGTTGTTTGGTACTGAGTGATTGTGTCAGCTGTTGTTTGGTACTGAGTGATTGTGTCAGCTGTTGTTTGGTACTGAGTGTTTGTGTCAGCTGTTGTTTGGTACTGAGTGATTGTGTCAGCTGTTGTTTGGTACTGAGTGATTGTGTCAGCTGTTGTTTGGCACTGAGTGATTGAGTCAGCTGTTATTTGGTACTGAGTGATTGTGTCAGCTGTTGTTTAATACTGAGTGATTGTGTCAGCTATTTTAAAATTTCTCTTTTCAATTATTTTTTTATTTAGGACGAAATTGTCTCAATCCAGTATGTTTCTAAAGGTTCTGGTAAATTCGCTTCGCTTCACTGTACAATAAATTAGAAATATCTATTATTATAGACTTTTCTTGACAGACGTTTCCTCTTTTTCTAACAAAAAATCTATTAGTAAAGAAATGTTTAGATAATCTAACATATTAAGTTGTTTTGTTTTTGTTTTTGTTTTTTGTTTTGATTTTGGTTTTACTTTTTGGTGAAGTTTGGCCTATTGACATTTTTCAAACATTTACCCAATGAGCTAGAATTGACTTTAATGTTATTATATGCTTATATATAATTTGACTGTGATTATTATAAAATGGACGATAAATTATAAAAATTAGTCCATTGTTAAAAAATTATTAAACTTAATTAATGATTTTCCCTATTTTCAGAAAAAGCAATTTAGACCCCATTACATTTATTTTTAAACCAGTTTATGTCATAAATATTCCACATTGTTAATGTTTATTTAGAATATATTATTTACGTGCACGTCATTAAGAGGCTATTAAAATATAAAGGATAAATTTCCTAAACTAATTTATTTTAAATATATTTCTCTACAATTCAGTTTTGCTGTTCGGCTTCTATATTAATACTATTTTTCAACATCTGCAGTAATTTTTGTATAGTAAAATGTATTTGATACAGCTATTAATATAACAAACATGAGTTTTACCACACAAACCTGTTGCCATTTTTATTTTATGCATTCTTTAGCGTTTCTATTTAATGATCGAGTGTATTGTAAATAGACAACATTTCCTGTATGAAATCAAACATAATTTAAAATCATAAACAATCCATTGTTTGACAGAAGTCAATAGACATTGAAGCACGTTATATTCTTTACATCAGTATCTATGCTCTCCACCAAGGTCTAAATATATTTGTGCACATTTGTGTATTAACTTCTCTTTGATATTATAGACACACTATGCTCTCTGTGGCACAATCAGATCATTTCAACGCTACACAATTTTATTTACAGAAAATGAAATCTATTTGAAGATTATTATAATTTTTTTATCGTGCTAAATAAGATTATTTCATATGTAGATAGCTGTTATTGCTAAAGGTTGAAAAGGCTTTTTTATTTTAAGACTGTAACAAAATACTTTTATTTACATTAGGGCTGGAACTGATTTTTAATTTAAAAAATGTACTATTAATTTCGATTAATCACACTTTAAAACGAATGTATAGATCCCGTTAAGTCACGATTCATTATTTCGCGATATTGGTTAGGTTGCGGTAATTCCATGGCTCTCAAATTTTGTGAGGTAACACAGCTAATTCGTTCTGCCATGCCAAAATAAAGGAAGATAACCTTGCATTTTTACATGTGCACGTCTAAATAAATAAAAATAATACGAGGGAAAAGTATGCAAGGGACTAAAATATAAATTACTGGATACGCCCGCGGTGTAGAATACACCGCAGACTTGCTCATGGATAGTACAAAGAAAGGGGGGAACAAACGGACACAAACTACAAGGAAGAAATAAAAAAACGCGAGTGAACGTCCAGTGCTTCTCAAACATTTTGGTATAGTTGACCGGCAGGATATTTTCCATTTAGCCGGGGACCGGTGCACAATTTTCCCTGTACAAAAGTGGTAGCGACACAAGCCCGTGCATGCCATACAGCCCTAAAACATATGGCGTGAATATATGATACAAGTCATCCAACAATTTGGAAAAGAATAGTCACTTAGCTTTAACTTGTCTACAACGATCTTTATGAACATTTTCAGTAACTAGTTTACTTTGTCAAACTATGTTCTGCATCGCTTTGTTGTGGGACTATGGATTCTTATATAAAATTTCGTATGAGAATAAAAGGTGTCAAATGTTGGACCAGATTTGTATTAATTATTTTTTTTTAAATACTAATCGTCAATGATTTTCTTCTATGAATATATTTGTAACTAAGTCAATTTTAATTATGTTGATTTTATTTCTACGTTTAAGTTACCAATCTTATGAAAATTTATAAATAAAAAATAGAATAAAATAGAGACATGAATATATTTTACTCGGATTTAGTGTTAACTGGTTGGTACGAAAAGCATGGCATTTGAATGTCATTGTATCCCTAATTATAGGGATCGAAGTCAGTGGCATGCCACTTTCATAATAGTATTCCCTCTTGACTAAATACATCTTATAATGATATATTTAAGTATAAATATAGATAAACCTCAATTTATTAATTTTATAGTTGCCGTAGGTATCAATAAATTCAAAAATTTAAAATGTAGTTTTTATTTGAATTTTATTTTTGTAAACATCAGTTAAAATTACTTCAAAACATTTTTTTAAGTAATTCAAGTTTATAATTATGTCTCACGGTATGTAAAATAAAATTTCAAATGACGTTAAAAGAAATTACATTTTTTATCATCAAATCTTAGACAAAGCATCTTAAATGCATTGTCGATGATGAAAACCAAAGTACCCGTTGAGGGTCGGGTAAATCCGAAGCGACCGTTTCGTCCCCCTCAATTTTACTAGCAACGCCATTGAGCGGTGCCGGTTTAGGGCCAGGAGCGCCAGTACGGATTAGCAAAAGGTACCGCGAAGAACGCAGCGGACGCCAGCTCTGAGGAAACCTTCCATTGGGGGTTGCACCCTAGGTAGGTCATTGATGATCCCCCGCATTGCGGCGATCCTAACCATTGAGACTCGTATGCTTTGCCGGGGTGGCGCCGAAGTGGTAGCGGGTCGTAGTAAGGCAAATCCACCCCTCCTTGTGAGGCCAACTTAGTGGGAGGCATCCTCGACTTTCTGTCTTAGATGCCCAGGTGGCCGCTTCAGAAGCGACCGCTCCGGGGGGGTTTTCCCAGCTGTCAACGTCCTTTTCTGGGGGAGGGGGCCAGATAGCTGGGAGGGTCTTCCAGGAAGACCCATGAAGAGCACTAAGCTCGGGGCTTCTGATTTTCTTCCACATGTAGGATCATGTAGGATCATCAAACCTAAATTTTCTCAAGATCAACACAATATTGACATATATTTGTACCGGTGCTTTGTGGTGCAGCGATCACGGGCAATTACACTGTAATGCACATCAGATGTTACAATAAAAATTTGTTTTAAGATACAACGTTATGGCTCTCTGACAAAATACAGACACAATTTCTACACCAAAAAAACAACACAATATTGACATATATGTGTACCGGTGCTTTTTGGTGTAGCGATTACGGGCAATTACACTGTAATGCACATAAGATGTTACAATAGCAATGTATTTTAAGATAAAGTGTTCTTTCTCTCTGACAGCACTATTTCTACACCAATTCAGTTCAAAATATTATTTTAGTACTTATGTATATTTTGAGACAAATTATCTCATCCAAAAATTTTTAATAGAATTATCTTAAGCCTTGATTACTTATTGTTTTTTTACCATGGCCTTAATTTGGAATTAAAATATGTTGATGATGGCGATCATTGTTCTTATTCCATTTTTTTAAGTTGATAGTATTGTAATAAATGTGTATTCTGACTTAAACGTAAGTTTTAATAAAAGAGAACATAAAACATAATGAAAAATCCAGGGGACTTTATTAAAAACTAATATAGTAACTATTGTTAATACATATGTACGTTTTGTTAAGTTATTAACTATTAATAGCCTGCTATTTGTTTTTTGTCAAGTATATCAAGTTATTGCTCGACTGAAGACAATGCTAATCGCAATGAAGAATGAACATCCATACTGTTCCAGTAATTTGTCTTTATAACGCTCATTGTTGGAAACCAGCTTCACATACTTAAGATGATGAAAACGGAAGAAGAGTTCTGTGAGCAGTTTCAGCTAGTTCTTGATATTCTACACTCACATGAATCCAAAAGTTCACAAGAGAGGTCATGGTTACAAAATTCATTTAAAAGCAATCAAACACTGCTTACATCAGTAATGTATCTTCCAAAGTTACAGACAAATAAACATTTGATGCAATAAATGATGTGGGTATCCATCCATAACCTTTTGATGGGTCATCTTCTGTTGGGACTAACTGTTTTAAAATCAGACCAATGTGGACTGCAAAGAGCAGAGATAGGTTCAAGAAGAGGATGACAGACGAGAAGATTCTGGTCTATTTTTACAAGAAGAAAACAAAAGCTCGATGCTTGAGTGTATAGATCGTTTGTATTCTGATCAGATCAAACGACGTCAAGGTTATCCACCTTATATAATTAGTTGTCAGAGGAAGAGCTTTTTTGTGGGGAGGGGGGATACCAGGGCTGAAAGGGCATCTTAAGGCAGCTGAGAATGATCTCGTATAATCCAAAGACTCTCCCATACTAAACTTTTTTAAAATTCATAGCTGAATGGGACTTCCTAGAGACACTCCAATATCACTCAGTGAGCCTACAATAATTTGCTACGATCTTTTTGTCTAGCTTCTTGTGAGAGAAGTGTTTCAAAGCTAAAGCGTATAAAGAATTATTTGATATGATCTTTGTATCTTTTGCTTCTTGCGAGAGAAGTGTTTCAAAGCTAAAGTTTATAAAGAATTATTAGCGATCTACAATGGGATAATTTACACATTATTATCTTGAAAAAATATCAATAGGGAATGATTCAGCGAAAAAAAAATATATTGATGACGTAATCAACAAGTTTGATTCTTTTAAGGCCAGGAAAGCTAAGTTATATTTTCTCGAGACTTAATATGTTATTTACATTTTAATTATTGCATACTATATTAGTAGTTCTTGATTGTGCAAACCCACTACATATGTGTCTGTTTTGATGTTGTTTAGTAATGGTTGGTAATGTAAAATAATGTAAAATGTGTTATTTGATTTAATTGCTAGTTTTTAAGCAACGTAATTTAAATGTAAGTCTGTATCTGTCAAATTTTAAGATATGACTGTTATATAACACTAGTACTTAAAATTTAATGTATAAACAACATTTTTAAAAGTAACATATTTCTCATGTAATTCTTAGTTTTTAACTAGTAATAATCTTTTTACATACCGACCTGGAATTCAATTTTTCCTCTATTCCTTTTTTTAAAATATTGGACCTACATTTACAAAGGTTACTACGGATTATGTATGTTCCCGATATTTGCCACTGGCAGGTCTATGGGTTAAGTCAGTAGGTGGTGACACCATGAGCTACCACTCGGGTGACGATATGAGCTACCACTCGGGTGAAACCATGAGCTACCGCTCGGGTGACACCATAAGCTACCGCTCGGATGACACCATGAGCTACCTCTCGGGTGACGCCATGAGCTACCGCTCGGGTGACACGATCCCTAGTGAATCCTCATCAGTGGCGTAGCGAGGGGGGGGCAGGGGGGGGACATATGTCCCCGGGCGCCACGTTAGGGGGCGCCAAAATGAGTAAAAAACTCATTACTTAATAGTATTTTGATGTAAACTATTGTATCCCAAATACATTTGCAAGATTGAATTTTGGAGCTCCGAAAATATCTTCATTACAAACCAGTTGGCAAGGATGATTTTGGTGCCCCCATTGAGCGTTAAGGGGCGCCATTCTTCTCATAAATAAATGACACATCCACAATGATGAATTTCTGATGGCGTTTTAAACAAAAACAGTGTGTTGCTGGGAGTGAGACTAGGGGAGCAGTAAGAGGCAAAGGTGATTCTATTAATAGAACAGACAGAGACGACACTAAAAGCAACCAAAATGACCAAGACAAGAAAAGGGAGTGTCTTAAAGCCGTGGTTCTCAACCTGTGGTCTGCGGAGCACCAGTGGTCCGCGAGCAAAGCATGAAATTTACACACTGTATGATTCATCGAGAAAGACTAGCAAGTTAAAGAATTAACGCAGACTTAAAATATATTTTTAATCTTGCCTAAATAGTTTTTAAATTTTATCAAGGCTCGTCTATTAAATTCTCGTCTCCCTGATTTCTTATGTTCGAATATAATCTTGAAAATTAACAGTTGCTGATGTGTACTGAAGTTCGCTGGTTATCAGACTGTTTGAATAACGTTATGACGTAATAGAGTTTCTAGTAGAAAAAACTCAAAGCTTGTTGATCATTTGAACCATAGCTTATGTGTTGCTGTTCTGGCTTATTTGGCTAAAATTTTTGAAGAACTGAATCAACTTAATTCAACTCGGCAAGGAAAGCAGGCACATTTAATTACTCTCAGTGACAAAGTGTTTGCTTTTACAAAAAAAAATCTTGATATTTGGAAAAGAAGATTATTTCAAGGTACCTTTGAGATGTTTGATCAATTGTACGAAACCACCGAGAAACCAGAAAATGCTGAAATAAATAAACAAACTGTTGATAAATTTGATTTCTGGTCATATTCAATCAATGCAGAACCAATTTAAATTCTACTTTTGTGATTTTTAACGTTCAGTGGTTTTTCGTGGGTGTCCAGCCCCAATCTCGCACACATTCACTCATCAAATAAAAAAATGGCCAACATCGTATTTAAACCAATTCATTGAACTTACCAGCGATACCATTTTGAATATGTTGCATCAGAAAGTGGGCTTAATGAAATTTTGAGTACTCCTAACTGTCTCAGCTAGCTTTTAAAATACGTTTACCCTTTGCAACTTTGTGAAAATGGATTTTCTGCATTGCTTACAATAAAAACAAAACATCGTTCGTACTAAATAAACTAATACGGCAGTCTTTTTAATACAAACTACTGTTTATGACTTAAAGTTTTTTTATAGTAAGCAAGTAGAATTAAATAAGAAGACTATGAGACTAATATAAATGACATTTGTTCGTTACAAAAGAAAGCCATTACAATATTGTTTTTGGAGCACGCAAATCGTAGCATATTAGTATAGTTTTACTAACTAACAGGTATATTACTTATAGCTAGCTATATATACAGTATAATTATATTTAAATTTCCAGCACGGCAGTAGCACAATCTTTAGTAGAGGTCCGTAGCTAAGACAAACATTTTTCAAGTGGTTATTGAATCTCAAAAGGTTGAAAACCACTGGCTTACAGAATGGTTAATTCACGTCCCTTTGCTGCATGCTGTGACTCTTTTTTAAAAAATCTTACTTCCCCAATCCCAATGTGGAGGGACTAAAGTGGGGGAGAGGAGGGAAGGTCTCTCCTCTCATGGGCTTCCATCGGTATGTCAAAACAAGTTGGATTCCTTTCACATGAAACAGCAGACACCGCCTCTCATTCCTGTCTCTCTGTGATCAAACTTGTTGCTCAATATGATCCACTGTTAGAAAAACACCTACAACATCCCCGAGATAATCCAGGTTCAGTATCTTATTTTTCACCGGAAATCCAAAATGAATTTATCCACCTACTTACGTCGACGGTAAGGAATAAGCTGTTGAGTGAAATCAGAAAAAAACAAGTACTAAGGTATCTTACTTGACTCAACATTCGATCTAGGACACCGCGAACAGTTTTCTCAAGTCATCAGATTTTTGGATGTGGATTTTCAAACTAAAAAAGTAACCATCAAATAATCATTTTTAGGTTTAGTACAGATACATTCCAAAGACGCAGCAAACCTGCTTGAAAGAGTTATCGTAGAAAAACTGGAATCTAATAGCACACCATTAGCCGACTGTCGGTCACAATGTTATGACCATGCTGCTGTAATGACTGAGCATACAGCGAATATGTGCCAGGAATCACAGAACATTGTGCATCAACGGTGACAACCACAGCTTAAACTTAGCAAAAGTATACTCAGATAAACAGGATCCAGTTACTATCATGTTTTTTGGAACAGTTGAAAGTATAAATGTTTGTTTTCTCTCGTTCAACAACTCGTTGGGAATAATTTAAAAGAGTTGTGCCAATCACAATGAAGAGGGAGTCTGAAACACGTTTGAGTGCACGATCAGAAGCTGTTAAAGCTATCTATGAGGACTAGATGAACTGTTGGAAAAATTATTAGAACATACAAATATGACGCCTGACACCAGATGTGATGCAGAAGCTTTCTGGTACATCATACTTGGGAAAATTGATTGTGTCCAGAAACGGTTGCAGAATCATACATTAAATTTCAAGGAAGCAGCATCTGATCTTGAATCGCTTGAGTCAGAAATTGTCAACATTCGTGATAATTTGAGCCAGGTTGCGGTAGACAATGGAAAAGAAGATGCAAAACTTTGGGAATCGAGGTTGACAGAAGGATTAGACGACATCGGAAGATGCTTGGAGAATTAAAAAGAGATGCAGGATTTTCTGCAGAAGAAGAAATTTCACGTGATATGAACAGCGTAATTGATAGACTCCAAAAAGAGATATCAATACGTTTTTTAGTCTAAAAACCTATACAACAAATTTGGATTTTTACTAGACGTCAAAACTCTTCTTGCTGAGACAAAAGTTTATACACTTCGTTAAAATTGCTTAGATTTTGCTAATTTCTACGACACTGACGTCAATGGTCACGAATTGTGCACAGAAATCAGAGACTGAAAAATGCTGCTCAGTACCCGGACTGAAGTTCTACCGGAAACTCTTTTGGATCTTCTTGGTTTAATTGTTTCATATGGAGATGACGTATTTAAGAATCTGCGAATTTCACTTCAAATACTTCTAACAATTGCTGTTTCAACTGAAACTGTGATCGGTCCTTCAGCAAACTGAAGCTTATTTTGTCTAATTTACGTGATCAATGGGACAAGATCGTCTAAGTGATCTTGAACTACTTAGCATCGAAAGAGAAACACTTGAGAATATTAATTTTGACAACGTGATGGACGAGTTTGCGCCATTCAAATCAAGGAGGATCAATTTTTTGTAGACTATGTCTATTCGAGTCATGTATACTTAGTAGAGTTTTTTTTCAAATAAATTGTTTACAACCGCATAGAGAAATATTATTCTGTATTCTATTTCATTAAAATACCAAATGCTTCGAAAATGAACCATATAAACCGTAAAATTGCAATTTTTAATTTTTTTTTGCCCCGACAAGGGGCGCAGATTTTGTGCCATGTCCCCGGGCGCACATTACCCTAGCTACGCCACTGCTCCTCATATCAATGTATTGCTTTTACTTTTTAATAATACATACTTTTTTCATGTTAGCATACGATTTATTTTTATATATAATATTTTAGCTCTTTACATGAAAAAATGACAGAATATATCAGTAATATTGATATTAGTGAGAAAACATGAGATCTTACTTTCTATTGTTAACTGGAAATGACATCTGCTTAAACTTAAACAACTCTAATAAAGAAATGACAAAAATAACCATTTAAAAATCGGAAACTTATTATCATTTATACTAAGTAAAAATAAAAACAACTTCAGTGTATTCCAGGCATCCCTCACTAATCAACTCTCCCACACACCCAGGACAACAATTTTGTTACGTCAAATTTGTTACTGATACTAAATCGATGTTTAGGGAATATGTACAATAGTTTTAATATTGAAATTGTGTTTAAAAAAAGCATATAATATTTTTCGCAACTTGGTGTAAAATAATATCTACTTAAAATAGGTTATATTTAGTGAAACATATTTTTAGGTAAAACTTAGTATAAAACATAAATTTTAATGCAAAATAAAGTATTGTAGTATCATTTATGTATCCCTAACTACCTTCTAGTGTTGATCAAATGCAATGATTGAAGGTAAAAACAAATTTACCGGTAATTAAATTATCGTCCAGTGTCCCCATGTGTGCTTAATGTGACTGAGATAATAAACAATTACTAGTCTCGTGCACATTTCTTCCGTCGTCATAGTTCAACGTTTAATAATATAATTATAATGATGTGCTGAGTTAGAAAAAAGATTGTGATATTTAATTTGTATGCTCATTTATTTGCTTACTTCACTTTTATTTAATTACCACCAATAATGTAAGATTATAAATAAGAAATGTAAATAAAGTAATTATCTTAGCTTTGGTGTCAGTGGTGACTGTGGCTCATCTATGACAATTAAATTATTATTTCACTGAGTTCAGTAAGTACGTGTGTAGATTGGTTCTTCGAACCTCTGAAAGTCTCCATGTTTCTAGTATTCAAATATGTCATATAAATAACTATTAATGCTATAAAAGTTTGCATGGTTTATTTCGCTCATATAAAATAGGTAATATCCATCACTACACTTCCATGGACATGAATAAATATATATATATATATTAAAGGAAGTTTGGGCGATGCTTTTTTTCGAAACAATTATTCAGATATCTTTGTGTAACACATTACTCCAAAAGCCGTGGTAACTGAAAGCTGCGGCACTTGCCAACCGGCCAACACAGTCGTGGAGATTTTATTAGATTTTACGGAGCAATAAATGTATGTACAGAAGCAGCATCTGTTTTGTTAAAGGAATTGTTATAAGCAACAACAAAAAAAGCCTTAAATGTATTTAAGAAGACAACAAAAAGAATTCACCAACACGTTGATTAATCCAAAACAACGGGAAATAATTAAGAACATTTGAGCACAAGAATGCAAAATTATTGTTTACAATGTTTGGCAGAAACTTTGTATGAAAGTATATAATAAGTTACACAATTTCAATACAACATAAAAGTTAACAAAGAATCCAAACGTATTGTATCGATAAACCCATGTTTGGAATGATAGTTAATCAATATAGCAATATCACGAAGAACACATGCTGTTTTTTTACACAATCACAAAAACTCTTACACACAAACACGCACACATACATAATTTTATGTCAGATAATTATTTATTTATTTGTTTTATGCCCTGTTTTACCTTGTATTTATGATTAAACATATGTCTTTTTTTGTGTTTAATTTATTTTAAGAATCTTAAGAAAATAATTACGAAGTTATCAGCATTCTTTATTACAAATTTTGTTTCGTTACATATGCTATTCAAATATAGCAATATAATGCAAGTAGTATATCAATTTCATGGCTGAAAAAATAACACAACTTTCAAAGAAATGGAACATCCCTTTTTATCAAAGAACATTGTATTCACATATTAGATATGCATTACAATTGGATTTCCCGAAATGTCCGCACCACAATGAACCATTACTGACGTATTATATAAAAAATACATTTGGTAACATAGAATGGGCAAACTACATAGTCGATCTACCTTTTTACCAAATGAAATGTTTATAAACTTATAATTTACAATTCAATGAGAATAATTAGTATTTTTGTGTTGCTTAAATGTTTCTTTAAATGTAACATATTAATATATGTACATATAAAATTCGAAGATCAGACTCTATCATTAAATCGTATTAATATCAAATTATGAAAACAATGAAATGAATACATTTTATGTATAACATATGCTTTTCTAACAATTTAGATGATGCACAATATTTGAATATCTTTCGGCTGACAGTCAATCAATTTTATCAAAGTGGCATGCCACTTCACTTCGTTCCCTACAATAAGGGATACAATATAAATGAATAGTTAAACCTTAGTTTAATTTTGACAACTCATATCACTGTTTATTGCTAAAGTAATTTAATGTGTAGAATAGTATAATGATATTTCCCTATTTTGCACATATGTTTACACGCTAAATATTAATTTAAAACTATTTTAAAAAACTATAAGATAAAACCTTTAAAAAATGCAAGTGGTAAAACACAGCATTCACACGTACACCTAAAGGGGGCAATACGAACATGTAACATAGAAGTCAGGAGAACGTTAAAGCTAATAGAGAAGACTCTCTATGATTTAAAGAATAGCTATATTAATTAAGATGAAATCAGGAAGATTTTAAGACATACAGTAAAATTTAAGTCTTTGTACATTACAGCTCGAAAATGGTATTGCATTTGATTTAGAAAATGTGTAGTAATTTTTATTATGAAATTGAAACTGATTTTTTTTTAAATTGTAAAATAGCATGGTAGGATGAAAAGACAAAAAAAAAGGGGGGGGATGTGGTTGGCAACAAAGCTTCTTGTGTTCACTTGCCGTTCTGACGCGCTTTTTCCTTCACAGAATAACATATGATTCAAAGCTTTTTTTCAACGCAACGCGGTGCGCAAATCACGTTACGAACATACATAGTAAATTATATATATTGATAATATATTTATGGAATCTTTAAGAGTCATTAATTCCATTACCAAACACAATGTACAACATACACACTATGTGCTGACTTTCAACACAGCAACTAGTTTTCATTATCGTCCCTGCATCTGCTCAAATACAATGATCTATTCTCTTATTTTAAGGGATTATTAAGTATGTCACAGTATGTACTATAAATTAAGTGATTTTAGCTCATTGAGTGTATGATTTTTAAAGGTCATTAAAAATATGAGATTCGTTTACAGTAGTGTATTTTATGCTAGCAAATTACTTTGCTATTTTAAATACCATTGCTATGCATATACAAAAAAAAGTATTGAAAAGTGTTGGTATTTAGGCAAACAATTATTACATAATATCATTGATATTTATTTATCATTAAATAATTCAACCAGTTAATAAAACGTATATTTTTGTTTATAAATATTATAAAAAAATAACATTAAAAACACATAATTAAGTTTTATTTAATGATGAGCAATAATAGAAGGTAAAAAAATCCAAACTCTTTTATAGGAAACGTGTTTATTATCTCTCTTTAAAGAAGATCCATTTTGATTACCGGTATTTACATTCATTGTAAACAAAGAAACTTCCGAAAGAAATCAACTAAGAAAGTCAACTCATATCGTTTATCAAAACAACACAGTAGTCAGTGATTGTATATGGCGTGATATGTGTAGCACAGGTTTCGTTTCAAAAGTCGCTTTAAAATTATCGTGAAGTCGCTTCCATAACAATTTTCACCATCGCTTAACGAAAACTTTCATTCTATCACGTAGTATGATATAACCATGACTTTTTACAACCTAATACTAATATTAATAAAATTATATAAAAAAATATACTAACTATTCAGTGAAATTATTTAAGTACAGTTTAATTTATTTCATCTAAAGCTTCGGACTTTGTATATAGTATAAATAGCGATTAATTATATACGAACATTTTGCAGATAGAAAACTTGAGGAAAAAATATATGAAGTTATTTAAAGCAAACAGTTTTCAAGCTGTTGGAGAAAGAAATTGTTGTGAAATTTTTATCTCTTTTAGGTAAACAAATTCATTGAATTTTCATAAAAATAAAATTAAATGACATATTAAGTATATGCTTATATTTGCTCATTTGAAATTGGTGCTGCCGGGGCTGCGTGGTAATTTGGTGCTGTTGGGACTGCGTGGTAATTTGGTGCTGTTGTGACTGCGTGGTAATGCACAGTGTGTCTCCATTAATTTTTTTTTAAATATCAGTATTTTGTCAATTTTCATGCCAACCATGACAACTATCGGGTTGAAACAAACGCGAAACGATAGCTAATAATATTTAAAACTATGTTGAAGAGGGAATTTCGAAAAATCTCTTGTCGTACGACTCCCGTAATTTTAGCAGCAATTTGTAGATAGCAATTGTGTTATTTACTTTCATAATTATTGATTTGAAATAAGTGTTAATGTAATCTAGAATGATAGTTAATGTGGGTTTTCCGCTTTGTGAATGCTAATGTTAGATTATTGCGTGGTGCGCATTATATTGACACATTCTTAGCGTTATGTAGAGTGAAGGGATATGACGTCATTTTTTAATTTACTTTCAGAATTGATGATTAGAAATGACTTTTAATGTAATCTAGAATGATTTCACTTGAATAAAATAATGGGAAATTCTTTGTTCAAAATTTCGTTTAAATGCTAATTCGAGTTTTTATACTTGTTTTAATTTGGGAGTTATCTTGGATAGCGTGATAACACAGACGCGCGTTGGCACAATATTTATAAGATATGCATTAAAATTGGAGTTCCTGTAAACACCGCACCACAGAGAACCATTACTGACGTATGACATAAAAACATATTTGAAAAAACAAGCTTGGTTTATCTATGATGTGATCTATCTTTTTTTACAAATGAGATGTCTGTGAATTTATAATTCAATGAGACTAACTATTTTGTTTTTGTGTTGCTTAAATGTTGTTTTTAATGTAACTTAAATACTATATGTACATAGACAAATTCGAAGAACCAATTGTATCATTAATTTGGATTATTATCAAATCATAAAAAACAGTGAAATGTATAAATTGAAATTCCATACATGTGGATGCGTAACCATATGTACGTCCATTTGTTTGCTGTTTACATATCTATTTTATCAAAGTGGCATGCCACTTTACCTCGCTCCCTATAATAAGGGATACAATGTGAACGAATTGTTAAGCCTTACTTCAACTTATATTACTGGTTATTGCTAGGTAACTTAAGATCTAGAATATTATAATAAAATCAACATCTCCTTGTGCTGTAAATATATTGTAATCATTTTAGTCAAGAGTTTAACGACACTTAGTTATGTTGTTAAAATTAATGCATTAAAATTCTACTAATGTCGGTCTGAAAATACACTTTGACATAGTCAACAAGCCATAGGTGTCACTAAAAGTGCAAGGGCGCGGGAGGTGCGGACAGCACGGGTTGATACTATCAAAAGCGGTTCTAAATAAAACATTAATGTCTGTATGTTCCCTATATCTGGCACTGACAAACTCGAATTACGTCTATGGTGTAAATAATGAGGGGTGGCACTATGAGCTAGAAAACTGGGTGACACCAACCATAGTGACGCCTCTGCTCTTCTGCCCATTTCTTTTTGACGTCGTTTGAGTGTGTTAATATTATTGCCCCTATGTTAGAATACTAATAATAAATAATATGAAACATCGATATATATTTTTTTTTAATTTAGAAAATACGCATCAACTAAAGTGGTAAACAAATGTTCATCACAGTAATAAAAACACATTCTCTGCATAATAATAATACTATATAGATTTATTGAGAAATAACTTCATTTTCAACACACACTTTAATGTCCACATTTCTTTCAATCAAATTGAAGAAATTAAGTGACACATTCTCGGTTTGATCATCTGAAGTTGATTACATAGAAATTGAAGAAAGTAAGAAAGTTCCAAAGAGCTTGATTATTCTGTAAAGTACATAACATCTAATGAATTTCGTTGTGCCAAGTGCCCACTATATTTTTCTACACTCCAAGGTTCCATTGTAGGCTAGATAATATCACATACCTTAAACATAAATTTTTGTTATTATTGTTTTTTTTTAAACTTATTTTGTCCTTTGCTGAAATGTTTCAAGATATAAATGACAAATTATTAAAGCTGAAAAAAATTATTGTATTATTTCTTCAGTTGTTTGTTTCTCTTTAATTCATTTCTGTTTCTCATCTGTCAATCTGTCGCCACTACAGGACAACAGCCTGAGAAGAACTATGTACTACTGAGTTAACTAAAGAACACATTTAAAGCCTGAGCCATGACGATTCAGCTTGACCCAAACTCTTACAGAAGAACAGAAACTGTTGATGACAATGAAAACTTTTAATCAGTAGTGGATCAATACATTTTATAAATGTAATATTGCTTCATTCTGCTGTGACCTGGTATGTAAATTGTTTCTACTAGGGGTCTACCGATATATCGGCACCGATATCTGGATATCGGCAATATCGGTATCGGTAGCATGTAAAGGTCCCGATATTGACGTCACCGATATTTCATAATAAGTGATATTTTGACCATAAAAAAAACCGAAACCAAAAAAAACTATCATTTAAATTTACAATATCTCGACAAATTAATATATCGACCCCGATACCGGTATTGAAATAGTCAAAAGAGTCCTAGTATTAATATCTGCAGCTACGATACAGTGTGCCATGTGCTTTGATATTGTTTAGGTATCGGTCGATTTTCGTATACTCAGAAATACTGTGTAAATTGAAGATAACCTTGCTTTTTTACATATGCACGTCTAAATAAATAAAAATAATACGAGGAAAAAGTATGCAAGTGACAAAAAATATAAATTACTGGATACGCCCCGCGGTGTAGCATACGCCGCAGACTTGCTCATATAAAGTGCAAAGAAAGGGGGAAAAAACGGGCACAAACTATAAGGAAGAAATCAAAACAACGCGAGTGAACGTTTGATATAATGGACCGGCATGATTTTTTACCATTTAGCCGGGGACCGGTGCACTATTTTCCCTGTGCAGAAGTGGTACCGACAAAAGCCCATGCATGCCATACAGCCCTAACACATATGGCGTGAATATATGATAGGCGTCATCCAACAATTTGGTAAAGAATATTCACTTGTCTTTTACTTGTCTTCAACGATCTTTATGAACATTTTCAGTAACTAGTTTACTTTGCCAAACTATGTTCTTCATCGCTATGTGGTGGGACTATGGATTCTTATATAAAATGTCGTCTGAGAATAAAAGGTTTCAAATGTTGGGCCAGATTTGTATTAATTATTTTTTTAAAATACTAATCGTCAATGATTTTCTCTATGAATATATTAGTAACTAAGTCAATTTTAATTATTTTGATTTTATTTCTACGTTCAAGTTACCAATCTTATGAAAATTTATGAATACAATAGCATAAAATAGAGACATGATTATGTTTTCTCGGATTTAGTGTTAACTGGTTGGTGCGAAAAGCATGGCATTTGAATGTCATTGTATCCCTAATTATAGGGATCGAAGTCAGTGGCATGCCACTTACATAAATTAATGTGTGATCACCATATAACGGACGGCAATGATTCATCTATGGACATATACATAAACCTCAATATATTAATTGTATAGTTGCCATAGGTATCAATAAATGAAACATTATTAAAAAAATATTTTTTTAAAAATCAGTTTAATTTAATCCAAAAATTATATTCAATTAAATCAAGTTTATACTCATGTCTAATGTTATTGTAAATAAAAGTTTATATGACGTTAAAAAGAATTTAAAATGTTTATCTTCGAGCCTAAATTTTCTCAATAACAACACAATATTGACATATATTTGTACCGGTGATTTGTGGTGCAGCGATGACGGGCAATTACACTGTAATGCACATCAGATGTTACAATAAAAATTTGTTTTAAGATACAACGTTCTATCTCTCTGACAAAATACAGACACAATTTCAACACCAGAAGAACAACACAATATTAACATATATTTGTACCGGATTTTTTGGTGTAGCGATTATGGGCGATTACACTGTCATGCACATCATATGTTACAATAGCAATATATTTTAAGATAAAGTTTTCTTTCTCTCTGACAGCACTATTTCTACACCAATATAGTTCAAAATATTTTTGTTGTACTTATGTATATTTGGGGAATCGGGTATCCATCCAGTATCTTTCGGTGGGTCATCTTCTGTTGGAAAGTAGAACCCGAAGCAGACGTTTAATTGTATCAGTAATGTATGTTCCAAAGTTACAGACTAATCAACCTTCGATGCAGTAAATAGATTGGGAATCCATACAGAACCTTTCGATGGGTCATATTCTATTGGAACTAGGTGTTTTAAAATCAGACCAATATGGACTGCAAAGAGAAGACCTAGGTTTAAGAAGAGGGTGACAGACGAGAAGATTCTGGTTTAACTCTACAAGAAGAAATCAAAAGCCCGATGTTTGAGTGAATAGATCGTTTGCAATCTGATCAGATCACTGGCTGTCAAGGTTATTCACTTTCTATGATTAGTTGTCAGAGGAAGAGCGGTTTTTTGTGGGGTTTGGAATACCAGGGCTGAGAGGACACCTTAAGACATCTCGTAGAATCCAAAGACTCTTACGTACTTAACATTTTGACATTCATAGCTGAATGGGACTTCATAGAGACACTCCAATATCACCCAGTGAGCCTATAATAATTTGCTAGGATCTTTGTGTATGTGGCTTCTTGTGAGAGAAGTGTTTCAAAGCTAAAATTGTAAAGAATTATTTGCGATCTACAATGGGACAATTTAGATATTCTTAACTTCAAATAATATCAATAGAGAGTGATTCGGAGAAAAAAAAAGGTATTGATGAAGTAATTAACAATTTTGAAGTTTTAAAGGCCAGGAAAGATAAGTTATATTTTATCGAGACTTAATACTTCATTTTAATTTGAATTATTTAATATTTTTTAGTAATGTCTGATGGCGCAAATCCAGACAAATGTGTCTGTTTTGAGGTTGTATAGTAATTGTTGATAATGTAGAGTAATGTGAAATAGGTAATTTGATTTAATGACAATTTTGATGGATCGTAATTTAAATGTACGTCTGTATCTGGCAAATTTAAAGATATGACTGTAATATAATACTAGTTCTTATAATGTGATGTTAAATAAAAAAATGTTTAAAATAACATTTTCTCCATATAATTCGTAGTTTGTATCTTCTAGTAATCTATTTACATATCAACCGTGAAGTCAATTGTTCTTCTATTGCTTTTGTATATAGTGGAGATTATGGAGGATTAAGGGGGGGGGGTCCCAAGCCGGTCCCAAGCGCGGGTGAGAGAGAAGGAGGGTTGTGCGAAGGGCTAGCATCCCTTCCCGTAAAAAAAGCCTTGCTACAAAAACGTGAACAAAGAAAAAAATAGGAAATTCGGACCTTCGGAGATGATGGGTCTCTTAACAGAGAACTTATGAAGCTGTGTGGTCAAATCCAACAGGAATTCACCCGGCAGACAACCATCCTCTCCACTTCGACCACCACCAGCTTAGGAACATGGAACGTAAGGACCATGTTCGGAGCTGGAAAAACTGCCCAAGTTGCTGGTAAAATGCAACGGTACAAGCTAGCCATTCTAGGGATAAGTGAATCCCGATGGACTGGCTCAGGTCAGATGAAGCTCAGCACAAGAGAACTGCTACTATATTCAGGCCATGATGAAGAAAACGCAGCTCACACCCAAGGAGTAGCACTTATGTTTTCCAAAACTGCTCAGAACGCCCTTTTAGGGTGGGAAGCACATGGTCCCCGAATAATCACTCTAAGATTTAAGACCAAAAAGCAAGAAGTCAATATGGATCTTCTTCAGGTATTCGCTCCTACTAACGACAGTAAAGAAGAGGACAAAGAGGACTTCTACAACAGACTGAGAACCCTTATCAAAAAGTGTCCTAGGAGCAATTTGATTATTCTAATGGGCGACCTAAATGCAAAAATAGGCAGCAACAATAATGGATATGAAGAATGCATGGGAACACATGGCCTCGGAGAGATGAATGATAATTGTGAAAGGCTAGCAGATATATGTGCTGCAGATCGACTGGTCATCGGTGGATGTCTCTTCATGCATAGAAATATCCACAAGGCAACATGGATATCACCAGATATGTCAACGGCTAACCAAATCGACCATATATGTATCTGAAAAAAGTTTAGAAGATCTCTCCAAGATGTAAGGGTAAAAAGAGGGGCAGATGTAGCCTCAGACCATCATCTACTGATTGCCCAACTAAGGCTCAAATTGAAAAAGAATTGGTCAAGTGAGGGAAGCAAGCGCCAACGTTTTAACACTACTCTTTTGAAAGGGGGACCAAAACTTAATGAGTTCAAACTTACGCTAACAAACAAATTCCAGATCCTACAAGAACTTGGCAACGAAGAAACAGTTGACCAAAACTGGAAAACCTAAAGGAAATACTTACGACCACCTGTGAAGAAGTGTTGGGTCAAAAACAACAAACGCATAAAGAATGGATTTCTAATGAAACCATGGAGAAAATCCAACAGAGGAAAAAGAAGAAGGCAAATCTCAACAACAGCCGCACCAGAACTGAAAAAGCTAGAGCATCAGCAGAATACGCAGAACCCAATAAAGACGTTAAACGTAGTATAAGGTCAGATAAAAAGAGCTACATAGAAGGACTAGCAATTGACGCCGAAGATGCAGCTTACCATGGAAACACAAGAGAACTATTCAGTACAAAAAAAAAGCTATCCGGAAAGTTCAAAAACCCAGAGAGACCTGTTAAAACTAAAGATGGGAAATTATACCTAATGAAGAGGGTTAGAAAAAAAGATGGATAGAACATTTTGAAGAATTCCTCAACCGACCAGCCCCACAATACAAAATCAACATAGAGCCAGCGGAACAAGACCTAGAAATAGACTGCAGCACACCCACAAAACAAGAGATAAACAGAGCAATTAAACAACTAAAGAAAGGCAAAGCAGCTGGTCCAGACAGAATACCAGCAGAAGCCTTAACAGCAGTTATTACGACTAGCTCTGCAATGCTACACATTCTTTTCAAGAAAATATGGGAGGAAGAACAGATTCCGACGGAGTGGAAAGAAGGACATCTCATTAAGCTCCCAAAGAAAGGAGATGTTAGCTCTTGCTCCAACTATAGAGGAATAACTCTGCTATCCATACCAAGCAAAGTATTTAACAGAGTGCTGCTAAACAGAATGAGGGACGCAATAGACACCCATCTTAAAGACCAACAAGCAGGTTTTAGAAAAGATAGATCATGCACTGACCAGATTGCCACACTGAGAATTATATTGGAACAATCCCTTTAGTGGAACTCCCCACTATACTCAACTTTATTGACTATCTTATCTTATCTGTTTACAGACGCTCCTTCTATACAGAAGATTATTGCGTCCTACGCGTATCTATGGTTTGTGTTTAGTCCTGCATTTTTATTAGAGATTTAAATGTTGATAAATTGTTGGTTTTTCTGGATTCTTCAGGCAACCCATTCCACGCCCGAATTCCGGACGGGAAGAAAAAAAACTTGTATGTGTTTGTTCTTGCATACGGAATAAAAAAAGGTGTTTTTATCCTTATGTCTATCTGAGGGTTGTATTAAGTTATCTTTGTGTTGTATTCCTAAATTAGAATTAATTGCTTTATGTATGATTACTACTTTGCTTTTGGTTCTTCTATCCTCTAGTGTTTCAAGGTTTAATTATTTAACTAATGGTTTTATTCTTGTCAGTTTCGAATATTCTCCAGTAATGAATCTTTTTTTGAATTTGTTCTAGTTTATCAATGTTTTCTTTGGTGGATGGGTCCCATACAGAAGATGCATATTCTAGTACAGGTCTCACCAAAGTGAGGTAGCATTTTAGTTTTATATCTCTATTACATTTGTTAAAGTTTCTTTTTATAAAGCCTAAGGTTTTGTTTTATTTTTTAATAACTACATTGACATGGGGATTCCATGATAGTTTCTCATTTATTAAGACTTCTAAGTATTTTGCATCTTTAGTTTGGGTCAGTTCTTTTCCATGAATGTAATATTTTGAATTTATTTGTTTCTTTTTCTTTGTTACTCTTAACAGTTAACACTTTTCTTGGTGGAAAGACACACTCCAGTTAGTTTCCCATTTTTTCAAATCATCTAAGTCTTTTTGTAAAATTTTGCTGTCTTGTTCTGATTTAATTGTTCTATAGATTATACAATCATCAGCAAATAACCTAACTTTTGTACCTGTTGAGATGTTGTTGCGCAAATCATTTATATATGATCATCTGATTAAACAACTGCAATAAAAAAAAAGGTTAAATCATTTATGACAAGCCAACCCTGTGGAAGTTACTAAGACACTAGGGGTTACCACATAATGAATTATGAAACATATGAGGACGAGAATGCACAATTATTGTTTATAATGTTTGCAGAAACTTTATATGAAAGTGTATAATAAGTTAAAAAATTTCACTACAACATAAAAGTTAACAAAGAATCCAAACGTATTTTATCGATAAACCCATGTTTGGAATGATAGTTAATCAAGATAACAATATGACGAAGCCCGCATGCTGTTTATTTTACACAATCACACAAACTCTTACACAAAAACACGCACACACAACACAAACACATAAATAATTTTATGTTAAATAAGTATTTATTCATTTGTTTTATGCCATGGTTTACCTTGTATTTATGATTTAAAATATTTCTTTGTTTTTGTGTGTCATTTATTTTAAGAATCCTTAGACAATAACTACTATGGTATCAGCATTATATAATACACATTTTGGTTTCGTTATAGATATGATATTCTTATATAGCAATATAAAACAAGTATTATTTCAATTGCATGGCTGAAAAGTAACACAACTTTCAAAGAACAAGAACATCACTTTTTATTAGGGCTTCGGAAATTAACGATTAAATTCTTGATTAATCTTTTAAAATTATAACGAATACATTTTTTAACGATTAATCGACCCACCAATTATAAATGTACTGGAAGTTAAAAATTAAAATATTTTGGGCTATAAATATAAAGTAATTTCCAAACGATTACACAAAAATGTTGGTTTTAAACTATTGACTGACATGAATGTTCAAAATGTTGGTAAATGTTATAGCGTCCATTGAAAGAAATCGTTCGCCTACCATGCAATGTTCCCTCTAAGTCTAAGCTTCGTTGGTCCGTGTGCAAATTTAATAAAAAAAAACAACTCGTGTGCAAAGTTGCACAAAATCAATTTGTGTGCAATATTTTACAAAATTTGCTGGGCGCTGATTCTAAACTCCTGCGTGGTGTGGGTCAAATATCTGCGCAGCCACGCTGCTTAACTGAACATTGCTACCATGGTTCTAACACTTCGCTTACATATCATCTGCATACCGAACATCCACTACAGTATCGGAAACTGCTGCTGAGACAATCTAAAGATGTGTGAACGATTGTTTAGCTTGGCTTGTTATATTGTCAATAAGACCCGTTCATCACTTGAACCAAATAATGTCAATACACTTGTCTTTAGCGTTGTTGGTTAAAAGATGTCATATAAAGACATATAAAAACAGTATAATTTCAATTTTTGACAAGTATTTCAATAAATGTTACTTATGACACCATATAAATTTTAATTTTTGGCTTTAATCGAAATTAACAATTAAATAATCGTTAATTTTTCAAAATTTAAAGATTAAATTTAAATGTATAGTTAACAGCCCTACATTTTTTTTAAAGAACATTGTATTAACATATTAGATATGCATTAAAATTGGATTTCCCGCAAACTACGCACAACAAAAAACCTTTACTGACGTATTATAAAAAAATACATTTGATAAAACAGAATGGGCAAATTAATTATTCGATCAACCTTTTTACCAAAAGAAAAGTTTATAAACTTATTATTTACAATTCAATGAGACTAATTAGTATTTTTATGTTGCATAAATGTTTCTTTGCATGTAACATAATATTATATGTACATATAAAATTCGAAGAACACATTGTATCGTTAAATCGTATTAATATAAAATCATGAAAACTATGAAATGCTTACGTTTCCTTTATAACATATGCTTTTCTAACAATTTGAAGGACGAACAGCAAATACTCCTCTATATTCGACAGAAAGCCAATCTATTTTATCAAAGTGGCATGCCACTTGATCTCGTTCCCTACAATAAGGGATACAATATAAATGAATATTTCAACCTTAGTTTAATTTTGAAAACTCATATCACTGTTTATTGCTAAAGTATTTTAAGGTGTAGAATAGTATAATGAGATTTCCCCTTTTCTGCACATATGAGTACAGGCTAAATATAACTTTAAAAACTATTTAAAAAAACTATCACATAAAACCTTACAAAAATGCAAGTGATAAAACACAATATTCACACGAACACCTAAAGATGGCAATAAGAAAATGTAGGATAGCAGTCAGGAGAGCGTTAAGAGTATTAGAGAAGACTCTCTATGATTTAAAGAATAACTATATTAATTAAGATGAAATCAGGAAGATTTTAAGATATACAGTAAAATGAAAGTCTTTGTACATTACACCTCGAAAAGGGAATTGCATTGTATTTAGAAAATGTGTATTCATTTTCATTAGGGAACAGCCGGATAAGGTTTTTTACTAGTTGCCGGATCCGGATAGTTATGCCTTAATATTTTCCGAATCCTGATATCTCCACATTTAAGTGTAAGAGCTAAGAAGGTGTACTTTACTCATTTATATCTAGTATTTAATACTATTTATAATTTATAACAATATTTATTATCCAACAAATGGATAGTAACTGCTATATAAAATGACGGTTTGTGACACTGTCAACGTCAACGATGAACATTTTACAATGAATTGAATGAATGCACTTGAACGAATTTCAAAGAAACTTGTAGTGTGTACTAAGCGAACAGTGTGTACTGAGTGTGTAGTGTGGTGTACAAGAAGTCGTGATGTAGAGCCATAATAAAAATTGTTCTTTTATTTCGATGATTCACGTTTAATATTTTGTTAGTGAACTTAGTTTGTTATCTTCCGTAACAAAGTAATATCTCTCTATCTGTCTATATCTCTATATATAATTATCTTCGTGGTCGGACCCTGCGAGGCAACAAAAAGGTGCATGTGCCATAGATACTCATATTAGAAAGAAGCGCACCAAATTACTGCACCAATGCATCAAAAGGTGTGCAAATTAAATATGCGTGGGAAAAAAAATATGAAGTCATTGTTTTCGCTGATATTTTAATTTTGGAAAAGGGAAACCCTATTATAAAATACTTTGTGTGCATTTCAGAAAGTTTAATATTTCGTATTGATCAAACAAGGACAAGTTAGTTGTGCTTTTGAAAAATGTCTTAAAATGTGCTTTATAAGGGGTAAAAGAACTCTCAATGAGCAAGTCTATGGCGTATGCTACGCCGCGGGGCGTCTAGTACTTATACATTTTTAATTTATTTTTTTTTCTCGTATTGATTGTTTTACTATATTTTGCATGGCTTTGAAGGATTTCATAATCAACGCTTGTTAATTGTTTAATTTTGTTCTATATTAATAATGTAATGCATAACTTAATTTTTTTTTACATTATTTTGTATAATTATAATATTCACAATAGACTAGAGCAGGGGTCTCCAAACTTTTCTGACGGAGGGCCGCATTAACTGTCAAATAGCAGTTTTGGGGCCGACTACACACTAGAGGTCCAAATAAGAAATAATCTAAACATAGATGTTGTTTTTAATTATATATTTAAAATTATTATATTTATAATATTAATATTATTTAATATTATATTTTATTTTATTTAATAATACATTGTTACACTGCACATGAATACCTGTATTCGTGGGAATGGTGAAACTGTGTCCTGGATTCTAAAATTGTAGATATTTCTGGCTTTAGATTTGATGTCCCTAACATCAACAGTGACCTGAGATTAGCATCAGACAAATTAGTTCTCAAATTTTTCTTCACTTATTTCGTACTCGAAAATATCTGTTCCCACAAGTACCTTGTTCCAAAGATTGAAAGGCATCTTGACGCAAAAGCTTTGCCATTAGGAACTTGGTCAAAAACTGGTAACAACTCAAAACTCCTTCTTTGAACTTGTCTCTAAAAAGGTAATTTGTTTACAAATCAATGACCTCCAGCTGCATTTCATCTGAGCAACTGGCCACATCTCCTTCAAATTGATTTTGAAATAGCCTCAATTCTTCTGCCTTTGAATCCAAGTCGGAAAACCGCTGCTGAAACTGCAGCTGGAGGTCTTTGATGATATTGGATGCAAATTATGTTGGAAACTCAGCTGTTGCTTCAGCCATGAAGACCTTGCACTGCTAAAAGTGTGTCAAGTTGTTGGCCTGTACTTGATTCAAAAACAAGACACGTTTAGATCTGAAGGCCTTTAAGTGTTTGTATAGATCAGAAACTAGATTTTTCTCTCCTTGTAGTTTTGAAGTTTGGTAGTAAACTACAAGTACAAATTGTATCTTTCTTTTTAGATTAAAAGGTCTCCAGGGGCCAGATGAGATGGCCTCGCGGTCTGCATCTGGCCCGCGGGCCGTAGTTTGGAGACCCCTGGACTAGAGTTTTAAAAGTGTATGGCTGAATTAGATATAAAACATGAGACAAGCAACATTTTTATTTTTAAGTTCGCAAATCAAATCACAATTGCAACTGTCATTTAAAGTTCAACTGAAAAGAAAACAACAAAGAATATAAAATTATTACAATGATATAACTTATATCATATAAGTAAAACGGTTTAAATGTAAATACTGAATTGAAAGTATTGAATAATTGGCTACCGTAAGCGTACTAGTCAATGACAAAGAAGTTAAATACGAAAGCCAACCCTCAGCCTGTCCCAGTTTCCAAGCTTCCTGTTTAACTATAAAGGTTATAGTTTTAACTAATAATTAAAACTTAAACTTAAAATTATTACATTTTAAAATAAAATTAATATTGTTAAAACATAACATTAATATATCAGCTATAACAATGAGCATAAATTAATGACATGAGTAAATAAAATAGTTACTAATTAGTAGTTACTAGAAAGTTGAACATATTACTCAACAGTACTTGTTACCTTCAGAGTTGTAGATTGTTTTTTCAATTTTTAAGTGATGAAAAATTAAGTGTTTGTCATAACCAATTTTTTTTTCAAGAACAATTACATCCCAAGTTTGCTAAGCGACAAGCGAGAACGCTTATCATAATTTATCTTCCCCGCTGTGCTGAATGCTCTCTCAACATCCATTCTTGTTAAATGTACTGATTTCTGGTTATTGTTTTTTGCTTTTTATATATTTGTTTATAAACTTATTAATTTTAATTTAATTTGGAATTCATAAATTCTTTACTACATTAATATCCGGATACTATCCGGATCTGCCATAAATGTTTGCCGAATTCAGATAGTGGCTAAATCGGTATATCCGATACGGATATCCGGCATTCCGGATACCCGGCTGTCCCCTAGCTTTCATAATAAAATTGAAACTGATTTTTTTAAATTTAAAATAGCGTTATTTTGCTCATATTTATGTATAAAATTTACTATATAGAATGCATTACATAATTATTTGTAAACTTACTATTTATTTGTAGAAACACAATTTACACAAGACGTTTTAATATTTACAAATGTTATCTAGTTTAAAATAACTAATCTTTGTATAAAATGTCTGTTGATTCTGTTAAAAAATGTAAGAAATGTACATTAAACTGTGATGTAAATATATTGTAAAGTTTTTAGACAAGAATCTAATGATTTTTAATTATGTTGTTAAAATTTGTTTAATAAAAACTTTTCTAATGTCCTTCTGAACAAACATCTTGTCATAGTCAGTAAACCGTCACTAAGGGGTGCGGACAGCATCGTGTGACACCATAAAAAGTGGTGACACAAAAATTTTAAATTCTGTGTTTCCCTTTATATGGCACTGTCAAACTCGGATTAGGTCTATGGGGAAAATCGTGAGAGGTTACGCGATGAGCTGCCGCACTGGGTGACACCAAACTTGTGGCTTATTTGCACAGTTGAAATTGGTGATTTCCGGTGCTGCACAATAATGCACCTCTGTCTCGATAAAAGTGTTTAATTTGTTACGTCAATATTGTCCGTAGATGTTTAATTTGTCACATCAGTATTGTCCGTAGCTGCCTTAAAACATTAAAAATTGCGAGTTCTTAACTTTTAACATAAATGAATTAGCTGGGCTTTTTTAGTTGCAATATGAGTAATAAGAAAATATGCATTGTTTATTTGGATTAGGCATGTTTTATAAATATAACTACAATCTATTTAATATTTGTATATATAATTCTCTTCGTGGTCGTACCCTGCGAGGCAACAAGAAGCTGCATGTGCAACATATACTATACTAATTTTAGAAAGCAGCGCACCAAATTACTGCACCAGTGCATCAAAAGGTGTGCAAATGAAATATGCGCTGTAAAAAAAAAGTATATGACGTCATTGTTTTCGCTGATATTTTAATTTTGTAAAAAGGGAACGATGTAAAAAGAGGATTTGATGATGGTTAATTATAACATCAAAAAACAAAGGGGGCGCCATAGGCGCCCTAAAACCCCTATTATAAAATACTTTGTGTGCATTTCAAAAAGTTTAATACTTCGTATTGATCAAACAAGAACAAGTTAGTTGGGCTTTTGAAAAAGTTCGGCGCCGTAGGCGCCCTAAAAAGTGCATTAAAGGGGTAAAAGAACTCTCCATGAGCAAGTCTGCGGCGTATGCTACGCCACCGTGCGTCTAGTATATATATATTTCTCCTAAACGACCATGTGCAAATAAGCATGACAATTGACCCTCGCTGGTGTTGAAAAATCACAGATGGCAAGCGTGGTGGGATGAAAATTTAGAACAATAATGGATGAGATGGGTGGCAACAAAGCTTCTTGCATTCAATCGCCTATCAGTCTCGTTTTTCCTTCACAGAATAACATATCACCATCGTTATATAGTATAGTGTTCATCACGTCCGCCTTGCACGTGGAAATTCCTGGGACCCAGCAGGAACAATTTGTTGTTTTTTTTTAACTTTTAAAAAAATTTTGTTTCTGCCCTTTGTCGCCCCCCTTTTTCCAACATGACTAAGGTCGTTAAACGATAATCGGATTTTAAAGCGACAATCAGTTTCAAATTTCCAAAACCGATAATCGAATATTTGATTCCGCTGGATTTATGAAGTGTAATCGGGCCGGAGCCGAAGCCGGATTTGAAAAATTCTGGGTTCCAGATTTGCCACGACGGAGCTATAATTAATATATAATTTATCGCAAGCCAGAAAGCCGGATTTGGCCGTATATATGAAGCATATTTCTGGCAGAGCCGTATTCGTAAATATGGCCTATTCCTGATTTGCCGGAGCCATTAGGCGAAATTCGGTGCAACCTAATTTCTATGAAGTCAGCTATAAAATGATAATCGGTTTAAAATCGGAATTACATAATCGATAATCGCTTTGCCTAAAAAAAATACACACATTAACAACACTAAGCATGACTTACCCTCGCTAGCGTCGTCCAATCACAGTTTATGTTTTATGGATGGTAGTAAAAGAACTCTACGTTTGTATTGATATTTATTGTGATCGATTGTGGGATTTAATGTGAGCTATACAATTTGATAAACTAACACAAAAGTTATGAGTCCCCCTGTGTGACTACTTAGTCTGTGACTAAAAAATTATTTTCTGCTTTTTCATGCATATTCAACATTCCTCACTGCAGCTGGGCCTCATTCTTTTAAAATAATTTGTTTGTTCATTTTATTTTCTACTTTTACGTGTTAACAAAAAAATTGTACAACTTAATTTCATTCATGAATTCCTGTTAAATGTCCTGTTAGCCAAGTTCATGTAGAGACGAAATTTGTGAGCAACATTTGACATTTTCTATAAATATAAACTTACACATTCTTAACTCATTTCCATATGTGCGCTGATCCACTTAGCAGAAAAAATATTTTTTCACAACACATGGATTGTCTATATAAGACTATATAAGAGATTTTGCTTGTTCTATCTGGAATCATTTTCTATACACACTTCACATATCATATACACAACACGAGTATGCATCACGGGAAAAGTGTCATTTTTTACTTTTGTTTTTCCGCCCGACCGACCACCAGCGCACCCACGAGACGACGGTGAAATTAATATAAGGGATTGAATTAGACAACCCCGTAAAAACAAAGTTTTTGACTATAAATCCATTATAAATGAGACATAACTAAAAGGTATTTATCATGCTTAAACGTGACACACATTTACAGACTGAGATTGCCTTTAATACCCTTTATTGTAAAACGGAAAAAGTTTTGGTCACGGATAGTTGAACTTAACTCAGCGTGACGCGTAAAATGTCAACAAAAGCTAGCAGCTACATATAGAGATAAACTAAAAATGCATTAATTTAATTACTGTTCATTCGATCGATCTGAAAATTTAATAGCTTTATCATACCCCCAAGCCAAACCTACTGTGAAAATTCAGCTCTGTAGCAAGTCAGAAAACGTGTTTACGAGCGTTTTGAAAAAGTTGACGACAGAACTGGATACGTTGAATCCGGAATCCTTCACGAGTTATTAGGATAGGGACCTCAAAAATAATCTCTCACAACTTTCTAAATTTCTGTGCCCTATTTATCTTCCTAACCAGAAGACAAGGTTATTTTTGCTAATCTATATTTACCTATAATGTAATTGCCCTATATATTAACTCACCAGAAGACAAGGTTATTTTTTACTAATGTATATTTTCCTAAAATTTTCAGTAGACAGCTAAAGTACTGTGCTGACCCTCCACAAACTCAATGAGAAAATGTAAAATTTTGAGCTGTGTGTGTTGACAAATGGGTTGTCACTGTGTACGTGGCATTTTGTTCACTCGTCACCACATGACAGTTGTTTACTTAAATATTCACGTCACATGGGCTGGGAGCATTTCGACATTCGAACGTAATGATTGAACCTACTGGAACTGCTGCTGGTCATTGGGTCAATGTCTAAGATTAGACTGGTTGTTACATTATCCAAATCTGGTCTAAATAAAATGAACAAAAAAACGTTTTTTAAAAAAAAGAATGAGGCCCAGCTGCAGTGAGGAATGTAGAATCTCGCATGAAAAAGCAGAAAATATTTTTAGTGATGAGTCAGTTTTTTATATAAGGAAAAAACTTAATTTGGGGCCCCGGCCCCCAGGAAGTGATAATTTAAATATTTTTTCTCCCGTTACCATCGCGGGATTGTACTCAACAACTTCCCAAAGTTTCATGCTTTTGCCTACTCGAGAAATGAGAAAATTAGTGATTTCATATTCTATATAGTCCATATAAGGAAAAAAAGCATTTTTGGGCCCCGGGCCCCCAACAGTGTGAATTTTAAAATTTTTATTAGCCAATTATCGTTGAGAGAGTGTACTCAGCAAGTTCCCAAAGTTTCATGCTAATACCTACACGGGAAGTTGGAGAATTAGTGATGAGTCAGTTTTTTATATAAGAAAAAAACTACATTTGGGCCCCCGGACCCCATTAAGTGTTATTTTAAATATTTTTTTCGCTTTTTACCATCGCGGAAGTGTGCTTATCAACTACCTAGTGTTTCATGCTTCTACCTACACGGGAAATAGGAGAATTAGTGATTTTTAGTTTTTATATAGCTCATATAAGGAAAAAACTTAATTTGGGGCCCCGGCCCCCAGGAAGTGACAATTTAAATATTTTTTTCTCCCGTTACCATCGCGGGATTGTACTCAACAACTTCCCAAAGTTTCATGCTTTTGCGTACTCGAGAAATGAGAAAATTAGTGATTTCATATTCTATATAGTCCATATAAGGAAAAAAAGCATTTTTGGGCCCCGGCCCCCAACAGTGTGAATTTTAAAATTCTTATTAGCCAATTATCGTTGAGAGAGTGTACTCAGCAAGTTCCCAAAGTTTCATGCTAATACCTACACGGGAAGTTGGAGAATTAGTGATGAGTCAGTTTTTTTATATAAGAAAAAAACTACATTTGGGCCCCCGGACCCCATTAAGTGTTATTTTAAATATATTTTTCGCTTTTTACCATCGCGGAAGTGTGCTTATCAACTACCTAGTGTTTCATGCTTCTACCTACACGGGAAATAGGAGAATTAGTGATTTTTAGTTTTTATAAAGCTCATATAAGGAAAAAACTTAATTTGGGGCCCCGGCCCCCAGGAAGTGATAATTTAAATATTTTTTCTCCCGTTTCCATCGCGGGATTGTACTCAACAACTTCCCAAAGTTTCATGCTCCTGCCTTCTCGGGAAATAGGAGAATTGGTGATTTTCAAATTTTATATAGGCCATATAAGGAAAAAAAACGTTTTTGGGCCCCCGGGCCCCCATGAGCGTTATTTTTAAAATTCTTTTGCTCCAATTTTCGTCGCGAGAGGCTACTCGACAACTTCCCAAAGTTTCATGCTTCTACCTACACGGGAAGTTGGAGAATTAGTGATGAGTCAGTGTGAGGGCTTTGCCTTTTATAGTAAGTGGGAATGTGAGATCATTTTTTAATAAGAAAAAAACTACATTTGGGCCCACCGGACCCCATTAAGTGTTATTTTAAATATTTTTTTTCGCTTGTTACCATCGCGGAAGTGTGCTTATCAACTACCTAGTGTTTCATGCTTCTACCTACACGGGAAATAGGAGAATTAGTGATTTTTAGTTTTTATAAAGCTCATATAAGGAAAAAACTTAATTTGGGGCCCCCGGCCCCCAGGAAGTGATAATTTAAATATTTTTTCTCCCGTTACCATCGCGGATTGTACTCAACAACTTCCCAAAGTTTCATGCTTTTGCCTACTCGAGAAATGAGAAAATTAGTGATTTCATATTCTATATAGTCCATATAAGGAAAAAAAGCATTTTTGGGCCCCGGGCCCCCAACAGTGTGAATTTTAAAATTCTTATTAGCCAATTATCGTTGAGAGAGTGTACTCAGCAAGTTCCCAAAGTTTCATGCTAATACCTACACGGGAAGTTGGAGAATTAGTGATGAGTCAGTTTTTTATATAAGAAAAAAACTACATTTGGGCCCCCGGACCCCATTAAGTGTTATTTTAAATATTTTTTTCGCTTGTTACCATCGCGGAAGTGTGCTTATCAACTACCTAGTGTTTCATGCTTCTACCTACACGGGAAATAGGAGAATTAGTGATTTTTAGTTTTTATAAAGCTCATATAAGGAAAAAACTTAATTTGGGGCCCCGGCCCCCAGGAAGTGATAATTTAAATATTTTTTCTCCCGTTACCATCGCGGGATTGTACTCAACAACTTCCCAAAGTTTCATGCTTTTGCCTACTCGAGAAATGAGAAAATTAGTGATTTCATATTCTATATAGTCCATATAAGGAAAAAAAAGCATTTTTGGGCCCCGGGCCCCCAACAGTGTGAATTTTAAAATTCTTATTAGCCAATTATCGTTGAGAGAGTGTACTCAGCAAGTTCCCAAAGTTTCATGCTAATACCTACACGGGAAGTTGGAGAATTAGTGATGAGTCAGTTTTTTATATAAGAAAAAAACTACATTTGGGCCCCCGGACCCCATTAAGTGTTATTTTAAATATTTTTTCGCTTGTTACCATCGCGGAAGTGTGCTTATCAACTACCTAGTGTTTCATGCTTCTACCTACACGGGAAATAGGAGAATTAGTGATTTTTAGTTTTTATATAGCTCATATAAGGAAAAAACTTAATTTGGGGCCCCGGCCCCCAGGAAGTGATAATTTAAATATTTTTTCTCCCGTTACCATCGCGGGATTGTACTCAACAACTTCCCAAAGTTTCATGCTCCTGCCTACTCGGGAAATAGGAGAATTGGTGATTTTCAAATTTTATATAGGCCATATAAGGAAAAAAAACGTTTTTGGGCCCCCGGCCCCCATGAGTGTTATTTTTAAAATTCTTTTGCTCCAATTTTCGTCGCGAGAGGCTACTCGACAACTTCCCAAAGTTTCATGCTTCTACCTACACGGGAAGTTGGAGAATTAGTGATGAATCAGTCAGTGAGTGATGAGGGCTTTGCCTTTTATTAGTATAGATGAAATCACTAATTTTCTCATTTCTCCAGTACGCAAAAGCATGAAACTTTGGGAAGTTGTTGAGTAAAAACCAGTGATAGCGACGGGAGGAAAAAAAATTAAATTATCACTTCCTGGGGGTCCGGGGCCCCTAATTAAGTTTTTTCCTTATATGAGCTTTATAAAAACTAAAAATCACTAATTCTCCTATTTCCTGTGTAGGTAGAAGCATGAAACTTGGGGTAGTTGTTAAGTACACTTCCGCGATGGTAACAAGCGAAAAAAATATTAAAATAACACTTAATGGGGTCCGGGGGCCCAAATGTAGTTTCTTCTTATATTAAAACAGACTCATCACTAATCTCGGATTTACCGCGTAGGTAGAAGCATGAAACTTTGGTAAGAGTAGTTTTAAGTACACTTTCACGATGGTAACAGTAGTAAAAACAATATTTAAATTATCACTTACTGGGGGCTGGGGGCCAAAATGTAGTCTTTTTCTTATATTAAAACTGACTCATCACTAATTCTCGGATTTCCCGTGTATGTAGAAGCAAGAAACCTTGGGAATTTGTCAAGTAGCCTCTCTCGACGACAAATGGCGAAAAAGAATTTATAAATTTCAGCTTCATGGGGGCCGGGGCCCAAAATCATTTTCCCCTTCCATTGGCTATATAAACATTTGAAAATCACTAATCCTCCTATTTCCCGAGTAGGTAGAAGCATGAAACTTTGGGAAGTTGTTGAGTACACTTCCGCGATGGTAACAGGCGTAAAAAATATTCAAAATTTCACTTACTGGGGCCCAGGGGCAAAAATGTAGTTTTTTCCTTATATGAGTTATATAAAAACTGAAAATCACTCATTCTCCTAATTCCTGTGTAGGAAGTAGCATGAAACTTTGAGTAGTTGTTAAGTAACATTCTGCGATGGTAACAGGTTTAAAAAACTATCTAAATTATCACTTACTGGGGGCCGGGGGCCAAAATGTAGTTTTCTTCTTATATAAAAAACTGACTCATCACTAATTCTCCAATTTCTCGTGTTGTTAGCAGCATGAAACTTTGGAGAGTTGTTAAGTACACTTCCGCAATGGTAACATAGGTGAAAAAGAATTTTGAAATTCACACTCATGGGGGCCGGGCCCAAAAACGTCCTTATTCTGGTCTTTACAAAAATTAAAAAATCCAGTATTTCTCCTAATTTCCCGAGAAGGTAGAAGCATGAAACTTGGTGTAGATGGTATTGGACTAACATTCCGCGATGGTAACAGGAGGTGATACAATTATATAAATTATCACATAACGGGTGTCGGGGGCCGAAATGTAATTTTATTTCTTATATGATGCTATATAAAAAACTGAAAATCACTCATAATTCTACTATTTCCCGTGTAGGTGGAAGCATGAAACTTTGGGCGGTTGTTGTGAGTACCCTCCCGCAATGTAGCAGACGGAAAAAAATTAAATTATCACTCGATAGGATCACGGGAAGTGGTGTCATTATTTTTACTCTTCGTTTTTGTTTTTCCTGCGGGACTACAACAGACAGACGAGACAAAACGGTGAAGTTAATATATGTATTATATCCATCATGATCCATTTTGAAATCAATTTGTTTTTGAATTTGTGTTACGCGGGTTCTCAATGCTTACTGAAATCCTAATTTACCGCAGCGAAGCGCGGGTATTTTGCTAGTAAAGTAATAAAAGTATGGTAGCAACTCAGCACATTATAACATGTCTCTATATTGTTATCCGTGGCTTTTTATTAAGTAAATGCTTATATTTCCTCATTTCAAATCGATGCTGTCCGTGCTGCACAGTAATACACACCTTTGTCATTTACAGCTTTTATATACCGCTCATTAAGTTTGTTCAAATAATCAGGCCCCACTTTCTAAATTTATGTGCCCTAGTTAATCTTGTGTCCTCACAAAGAAGAAACGGTAATTTATAAGAAAGATGTATATGCCTATAAGTTTTCAGTAGCACTAAAGGACTAGTGCTGAAACTCCACAAGCTTGAATATAATAAAATGTAAAATTGTGAGCTGAGTGTGGTTACAAATCACTTGGCACTGTGTACGTGGATTCGTGTTCACCTCGACACGGCCACCTGACTGTTGTTTACTGAAATCGTTACGGTCACATGGACTGAGACAATATATACATTGATACATAAATAACTGACTTTGTTGAGACTTCCTGCTTCTGGACAGTTTAATAAGTCATAGCTCCTAGTTCTCAGATTTAAAGTGTACACATTATCCAAATATTTGCATAAATTAATGAATATTACAAATTTGTTCATTATTATAACTAAATTGTTACTGATGAATAAGGAAATAACACACAATTATTTTATAACTTTAGGAAATGAATTACAAATTATCTAATCTTAGAATATAAAACGTGTTTTTTACAACTTTTATATTTATTTTTAATTTGTTTGCAATGAATTAAATATAGCAATTTTTAGTGCATAAAAACATAAATGTTTGTTTTTTAATAGAGCAATTATTAATTGCATTAATTGATCTTATTGATCAATATATCAATAAGTAGTAATATTGATTTTAACCATTTCTCAGTAGAACATATTAATCGAAATGTAAAAAATGATTGCTAAAAAGAGTATATTATACGATCCTTGGTATTTCCATAACAAAATCTTCGTATTAGGAAGTATGTTCACTTTTTCCATGATATATTTCAACACCCTCGTTTGTGTTAGAAAAAAGTGCGTTAATATATTTAAAATAGCTGTACCGATTGATCCTGAAAACTACTCCTGAACCAACCAGATGGAGTGTTCAGATCGTTTTGCAAATATGTTAAGGAGGTCTCAATGATGTGCAAGGCCAAAAAAATACCGAAAAGATTTACTGATTTCCTGAAAAAAATAGTATAAATATCAGTATATAAATTGTCAATTTCTCGCCAACCTATAACAACTATCGGGTGAAACAAACTCCAAACGAAACTATAATATTTAGCTCATATGTTGAAGATGGAATTTTTGAAGCATCTCTCGTCGTCGACTGCAGTAATTATAGCAGCAGTTTGTAGATAGCAATTGTTTTGTTTTATTTCATAATTAATTGATTTAAATGTTTTTAATGTAATCTAGGAATGATCGTTAATGGGGTTATCCGCTTAGTGAATGCTAATGTTGATTGTTGCGTGGTGCGCATATATTGACACATTCTTGGTGTTATGTAGCTTTAAGGGGATATGACTTTATTTTTTAATTTACTTCAGAATTGATGATTTAAAATGACTTTAATGTATCTAGAATGGTGTTCACTTGACAATCGGAAAACCTTATCATTGTTGGAAATTGCGTTTAAATACTATTTCAAGTTTTATTACTTGTTTAAATTGAGAGTTACCTTACATAGACGCGCTTTGGCACAATATTTATAAGACGAGTCAGCAATGCTCGTGTGCGAGTAATACGGGGTAAGCACAATAAAAAATATTATATTTCGGTCTATGTTCTCATAATTCCTTAAAAATGGTGTATAGTATGAGTATAAATGCATCAGGTAAATTTATATAGCGATAAGATAAAAATAATTCTCACCACAAATCATGATATGTGTGATGTAGAGACCTAGCAAAGTAAGATGCATTTTTCAAAAAATACCCATCAATTATTGTATATTCTGCTTATAGTAACCATGCTTTTCTCTGATATTCTAGTCAAATAACAAAGGTCCTGGAACAGTATACAAAAGTCTATTGGGCAAGGCTGAAATTCTTTCGACATGACTCATAAAATGAGAAAATATACATCTTTCCATCATTTTCCTTGTGTTCTAGGATAAATATCGTCCAAAACACACATTTCCATGAGTTATAGTCTAATTATGAAATAAGTCAAGACGAATAGGATATTGTTTGAGCCAGATACATTTACGTGAATATTAGAAGCCTGGGGAGGGGTGGAAATAAGGTTTTTATTTGTTTAAAAGACAAATGCTGGGAGATTTGAACTTCCAATAAATTTTATGTCACTTATAATTCTTCCCGCTCTTTTTTTTCTAATAGTAACAAGCACTACATTGTTCCACTAGAAATAAACGGATTAATTATTCTTGTATTTAATAAAAGGCCTGTCTTATTTTTTTTTTTTTTTTGTTTTTTTTTTTTTTTTTATTTTTTTTTGAATTGTAGCTTTTTCAGCTAATAAATGACTACTTTAAGGTCTTGTATATATAACTTTTACTAATGTAGGGATTTGATTTTAAATCATGAATTGTTAAAATAAACAGTTTTTCTTCTTCACGAAACTGTATACAGGTTTTAATAAGATAACTGCCATTTATTTAAACCGCATGAATCTGCCTTTTGAAACGTTTCTTTTTATCAAACTGTTTCCTGTTGTATAATATTGTTAGATCCTATAGATATAATCGTTATACCCGTGATGTTCTTTACACTTAATACATTTACACCTTAAAGAACAGTACGGTTTTTTACACGAAGCGTATGCCATGCGAACGCATTGTTCTAGAAATCTTACCCAATTTTATTTTTAACGGCTGTTTCATCATTCGTAGGTCTTAAATACATGTTCTTAGGATTATAATTTGTTGATGGGAAGCACTCCAAACATCTTCTATTTTCAGCTAGAGGCAAAACGCTCATCAAATTAATGCGCTATTTTTTAATGCGCCAGATATCATTTATGTGAATATTGATGCTAAAGTAAGGTGTGTATGGGGTTTTTTGTTTTCAGAAACACTTTGAAGCGCAAGGTTTTGCTTCAATTTACCGCTGCTGGTTTAGTTTAAGTTATGTAAATATTATTAAACAGTTGCTAAAGCTATATGTTTATGACACCCGGATGTTATTGACCCTGCACCCCCCACCCCGCAATGAAAATTACCTCAAATGTCAAAAGGTTTGCCACTCCATATAAAAATAACTGTTTCTTTAAAGCTAGCTTTTACGCAGTGTAATAACCCCTATAATAATATCAATTTTCGTCTTAACAGTATCCCAACATTTTTTTCAATCATCTATTCCTTTTGGGCTGTTTAAAGGAGCAAGCGTTCAGAAAAAAAAAATTACGGTAAACAATTTAAGCACCTGAGGTTAATAAATCTCCAACCTAACTAACATGACATTGTTTTCTTTAATTATCACTTGCATTTATGCAGTCACATGCTTTTCGAGTGCATTTTCTATTGATAAGTTTAATTGTAAGCAATTGAATGTATTTACCTGCATAGTTGATTGATTTATAAAAAAAATCATACCAGCTTGCATAATTTTTTTTTTTTTTCCTGCGGAAGACACACTTGTCTGATGCTAAAACTGAAATTATATTTATAAGTAAATGAAAACAGTGTCCAAGCCGTAATTTCAAACACATAACTGAATGTTTAAGAAGATAACTACTGGGAGTCTTGTTAGAGGCGCAACATTAGCAGACATATAGAATAACAAAACACACGCCCACCTACAGCTCACACACACTGCACTATATAAAACTCAACAGTTTATTAACCAAAGCCCATACATGTTCACCGCATTAGTCTAGCAATATCCCACATATGTTTTTTTACGTAAGCTTTATCATTCGTATCTACCCTGTTAATCAACAACATACATTCACTTACATTTTGCGCATGCAATTTGTTTCATGGGCAAATTGGTGTATGGTTTTTATTGAGGTTACGATGTCAAAAAGGTGCGAAAACAGAAAAAGGGCGAAACAAAAGACCACGTTCAAAGGGCGAAAAACAAAAGTGAGAAAGTTAACAAAAGTCGAAAGCCGAAAAGGGCGTAAACAAAAAAGGCGAAAGAAAAGATAAGGCTATTAAAAAAAAGGGCGAAATTAAAAATGGAGAGAGTTTCCAGTGAACTAAAATTAATTATTGCACCCTGAGATGGAATTGCAAATTTAATTGAAAATTTTCATATCTCAACTTCTCACATAATAATAGGTAATGTGTGACTATATTTAAGTATTGTATTATGTATGTACTATTTATGACAATACTAAACTTGCTGTTATTAAAGTTATGGAGTCGATGCCTATCAGGACATCCAATATGTTGCGGTTCTCATAATCTTTAACTACATTCCTAAATCTTTTTTGCTAGTATCACGGTAAAGGCTTGTACGAGACACAGGAGGCTGTTGACCACAAATCTATTGCTCTATTGTTCACATCATCAACAGCCTTTGTGTCTTTTTGAGATCCTAAAATAAATTTCCAAATTGTTGGATGACTAGATCCAAGAAGTGGTTACAAGCCATTGTGCCATCCTTCTACTGAGTTGTTTGGTCTAGGCAAACCCTTAATTTGGCAATCCTCGTGACAGATTCCAGAGTCACATTGAAATAAATTGTTGACGGAGCATGTTTCCTGTGATCTATGCCGTCCAATCAATGTATCTTCAAAAATATTCTAGTTATTGGTTGAAAATAACGCTCATTTTTAGTATAATATTGAGAATCCAGAAGACTTTCGAATTTTTGCATTGACATCATTTTCAGGTACATAAGCGAGTGAGTGAAAAAAAAAAAGCTAATAGATATTTTTGTATTTGAAGACCAAATTCTGGATCATCTTGGTACTTTCCCTTGTGATTACTTCTACTTGTTGTTTTTTTCTCCATAGACACTGACTCAAATGGAAGAAACAACCACGTTGAATTGAGTTAGAAAGCATCTTGAATGAATTACATGACGCTTTGCTATAAAGAAATCGTCATGATGTCAGTTGGATTCAAGTTGGTCTTTAAATTCTTTAGAGTCTAAGAATTAAACGATGTATGAATGACTGAGTTTTTGTTGATATTACTTGAGCATAATTGTGGGAAGAACGTGGTATGAATTTTTAGTGTGTGATAGTGTAGACTTGGAGTGGAATAGTTGAGGAGCTGAATTTAATGTACCATCTGCGAACCAATGATCAATTGCCCATTAAAAATCTAAGTTGCGTTAGTTAGTGAAGAAAGAAGAAATACGATCGTTAGATAATCCGCTGTCATTAAGTAAAAAGGTGTCCAATTTTTGTTTCAATGAAGTCTTCAGGAATCTCTAATTCTATAAGAGATGTGGGGTGTTACTGTTAAGAGATTTTGGGTTTTACTGTAAGAGATTGTTGTTTACTGTAAGAGATGTTGGGTTACTGTAAGAGATGTGGGTTACTGTAAGAGATGTTTGTGGTGTTTGACTGTAGAGAGATGTTGGTTACTGTATAGAGATGTTGTGTTACTGTAAAGATGGTTGGGTTACTGTAAGGAGATGTTGGTTACTGTAAGAGATGTTGGGGTTCGGTAAGAGATGTTCGGATACTGTAAGAGAGTGTTTCCGGTTACTGTAAGAGATATTCTGGTTTACTGTAATGAGATGTGCTGGTTACTGTAAGAGATGTTGGGTTACTGTAAGAGATGTTCGTTTACTAGTAAGAGAAGATGGGTTACTGTAAAGAGATGTTCGTTACTGTAGATAATGATTGGTGGTTTACTGTAGAGATGTTCGTTACTGTAAGAGATGTTGTGGGTTACTGTAAGAGTGATGTTGTGTTACTGTAAGAGATGGTTTGGTGGTTACTGTAAAGAGATTTGGGTTACTGTAAGAGGATGTTGGTGTTTACTGAAGAGATGTGAGGGTTACTGTAGGAGAGATGGTGGTTACAGTAAGAGAAGTTGGGTTCACTGTAAGAGATATGTTTTTGTATCTGTAAGAGATGTGGGTTACGTAAGAGATGTTGGTTAGGAGGAGACGCGATTTGCAGCATTGTGTGTCGACGCGTCGTTGAAGTGTTTTCGTGTCATTAGAGAAACTGATAGCAGTATGTCCAAGCAGACGTGCTGACGATAAGAGTAAAGTTGTGATAGAGGCTGGTTATTTGATGAGTGTATTTTCTTGTACTTGTCGTCTGCACGTTCTTTTCTATCTGATTAATTACAACTCGCTGTTAATTGGATCTACTTGTGTCATGGTCAGGTTACGTGATTTATTGAATGCTAAGATCTTAATAATTCTTTCATTCAATAACGTAACAAGTTCAAACTACATTAGCGATTCGTAATCAGTGCAATCTCCAATAAATAACTCGCGTTTATGCTCCCGTTTCTCTTAACGGAAAGTAAAAGCCGTTGTGTACAAAAGATCTTGAACCTTTCTGACTCTTAATGTACTCAAGGCGCCATACTTCTAAAATATAAAAAAAATAGGTTCACATTTTATATAAATATATTAAAAACAATTTTATGATTGATATTATATGCTAATATTTATTGACTTCTCAATATATTATTTATATCAAAAGTATATACGAACAAATACCGGTACCAAATATATGGCAAATGTATGAAAGTATTTAATAATACATTATATATCTATTTAATATTATAATATAATGTATAGTTGTAAAATAGCAACACAATAGTATATATAATATAATTTAAATATTTATTTAATAAAAATTATAGTTAAAAAACTTACCTTATCATTGAAAATATATCGCTTTCCGTTTTTTCCATTGTTATGCCTTTTTGGCCATTTTATCTTTCACCTTAATTGTTTTTGCCTTTTTTGTTTTTCGCCGCGTTTTTTATCTTACCCTTTTCATTTTTCGCTCTTATTGTTTCGGCCTTTTTTGTTTGTTGTTTCCTCATAATTGTTTCGCCCTTGTTACGTGATAACATTTTTATAGAGCCTATAAATACTTATGTGAACAGTTGATGCCTATGGTAGGGATGGTTGGGAATTACAATTTATTTGTGTAAAAGTCGCAAAGTTTAGGGCTTAAATGTAAGTCTTCTGGTTATGAAAAGCTTTTCAAAAAATGATATTATCAGTGACTACTAAGAAAAATTGTTTTTTACCACCAACGGTTTGGCGATAATAATTAACTCATGCCCTTACAAATGAAAAGCACCCTTCAAATAGTTCACAAAAGTTGTCCCTCCTTTATAAAATGTAAGTTGATAAATGCGTCTGCATCTTAATACTTTTTTTTCAAATATTTTAATAGTTATTTTGCTAGGATTGAACAAGCTCAACGCAATAGTTATGCTTTAAAAGAATGTCAAAAGTGGCAAGATCAAATGAGTTCGACACAGATTTTGGTGATATTATTATTGAAAAATACCTGTTTCTAAAGTTCAAAAAAATTCCCCTCTAATAAATAATAAACTATGCTGCCAATTAGCCAAATCTTAAACTATGCATATTACTAAGTAAAATAATCCAATTTCAATTACGGTTAGTTTTTTTTTCAAGAATATGTTATTTTCACTTGTAGCAATCTAATAAAGCAATCGGTTCTAAAATAATCGCATTTAATAATAAAGATATAATCAGAGGCATACACCCGTTTCATCATAACATTTTAGTTTTCACATCTTATACAAACACAAACTTAACACGCACACAATCACATACACACACACACACGAACACACTCACGCACATACTTGTTCACACGCGTAATACGGGTTATCACATAAAAAAAAATATTAATCATCACATCAAATAAAATCACAGCCTTTTTACATTGTTTCCTTTTCACAAATTAAAATAGGAACTCAAAACAATTGACGTCACTCATAAACATTTACGCTGCGCGAAACAAACCTCACCTACTGTTAATCTCGAAACCTAAACATTATGAATGTTTTACGTCTATATTTTCAAATTTTTTGTAAAAATCAAGAGATACCGGGCAGAGGGGCTTCACACTGAACGGACGCGCGTTTTGCGCATATATATAGGGATATGCATAAAATTGGATTTCCTGTAAACAATCCGCACCATAAAGTACCATTACTGACGTAGGACATAAAAACACTTGAAAAACCAAGCTCGCTTTATCCTTGAGCATCTAATCATTTTTACAAATAAAATTATCGATGAGCTTATAATCAATGAACTCATTATTATGTTTTTGTGTTTCATAAATGGGGTTTTTTGAATGTAACAAAATATTAAATGTACATATCACTTACGAAGACCAATTGTATCATTAAATTGTTTTAATATCAAATCATAAAAAACTGTGAAATTTACAAAATTAACTGTCATACATGTGCTTGCTTAACAATTTACATACAATCAGATGTGCTGTTGCAATATCGGAAAGCCTATCTATTTTATCAAAGTGGCATGCCACTTTACCTCGCTCCCTATAATAAGGGATACAATGTGAACATTTGTTAATCTTATTTCAACTTATATTACTGGTTATTGCTAGGTAACTTAAGATCTAGAATATTATAATAAAATCAACATCTCCTTGTGCTGTAAATATATTGTAAACATTTTAGTCAATAGTTTAACGACACTTAGTTATGTTATTAAAATTATTTGCAGTAAAATTTTCTAATAATGTCGGTCTGAACATACATCTTGACATAGTCAACATACAATAGATGTCACTAAAAGGTCAAGGGCGCAGGAGGTGCGACAGCACGGGGTGATACTATCAAAAGCGGTTCTAAATAAAACATTAATTTCTGTATGTTACCCTATATATGGCACTGACAAACTCGGATTACGTCTATGGGGTAAATAATGAGGGGTGACACTATGAGCTACAAAATCTGGGTGACACCAACCATAGTGACGCCTCTGCTCTTCTGTCCATTTCTTGTTGACATCGTTTGAGTGTGTTAATATTTCCCCTATGCTAGAATACTAACAATAAATAAAATCAAACATCGTAATTTAAAAAAGAAAAAGAAATTAAGCATCAATAAAAGTGTTGAAAATATGTTTTAAATAAAATATTTCAGGAATTGTAAAATTGAAAAGTAATCAAGCTGTTTGTTTTAAGTATTTGATCTTAATTAAAATAAAGAATAAATAAACACATACAAATTTGTGTTCTTCCCGCCTTGAATTTGGGACTTGTCATGAGTTTCCTGGTCAAACCTAGAAAGACAACACACTATCAATATTTAAATCAGTATTAAAATTTCAAACTGCCAAAAACCATGGATGAGCGTAGGACACAATAATCCTCCGTATAAATGAACATCTGTAATAGTAGTTATAAAAAGTGACCATATGTAATAGTAGTTATAAAAAGATGATCATCTGTAATAGTAGTTATAAAAAGTGTAAGAACATAACAATCAATAACTTTACACCATTACAAAGAAAAGTCAACATTTTATATTAAGGTAAATTTGACTAGCAGCTAATAATTTTAGAAAGCAGAGCACCAAATTACTGTACCAAAAAAATAACTCTGAGTAAGTCAGTCAGCACTGTTTACAACACAAATGCTGAAGTCAAAGGTTCGTGCATTGCTTTTGATTAATGTTAATCTGGAAACCAAAATGATTATGATTTTTAAGTCTATATTTTCAATCTTTTAAAAAAAGCAGAGTGATGTCCCTTAGCGTTACGTTACGGAATGAGCCATAATTGAGGGTGTTTATATTATACTAGTGTAAACCGTCAAAAATGACGGAAGTTTTCAAAATGAATACATTTCCGCTGAAATCTATTAATTTTGAAAAAATACACATCAGAATAATAAATAATGAGTAATACAGAACTTTTATTTAAATTTATTTGATTCATTTATTACCATATTGAACAATTTTATGCAGAACTTTCGAAAAGTGTTATTTTTGGTGCAGTAATTGTATTATGTTGATCGCAGCGCCACCTAACAGCATAACAAATTTCGCAGAACCACCCTACAAATTACATCCATACATACAGACAACGGGAATTGTGTATATTGATACTGAAACTATTAAATGCTATAAAAGATTGCATAGTTTATTTCGCTCATATAAAATAGGTAATATCCATCGCTACATTTCCATGGAGATGAATATAAAAAACATTATTTGAAGGCAGTTTGTGCAAAGTTTTTTTTTCAAAACAATTATTCAGATACATGTATCTTTGTGTAACACATTCCCAAAAAACTGTGTCCAACAGTGTCTTGGAGATTTTATTAGATTGTCGTGAGCAGGAAATGTATGTACAGAAGCAGAGTTTGTTTTTTAATGTTATTGCTTTAACCAATAAAGTTTTTCCATTTTAAATATATATTAGTAGACAACATAGAGAATTTTCACAAAATACTTTATTAATCCCAAACAAGATCAATGAATTTTAAAAACATATGAGCACAATATTACAAAATTATTGTTTCTAATGTTACAAAAAACTTTATATGAAAGTGTATAATAAGTAGGGGGAAACCGGATATCCGGTATGACGGATATCCGGACTGGATATCTGATTTTGGCCACTATCTGGATTCGGCAAACACTTATGGGAGATCTGGATATTATTCGGATATCAATGTAGTAACGAATTGTTGAAATCAAATTAAATTAATATTAATAAATTTATAAACAATTAGTTATATAAAAAGTAAAAAAAAACAATAACCAAAAATCAGTACTTTTAACAAGAATGGATACTGAGAGAACATTCAACACAGCGGGGCAGATAAATGATGATAAACGGTTTGGCTTGTCACCTAACAAACTTGGGATGATATTTTTTATTGGAAAAGAATTTTGGTATAACAAAAATAAACACTTAATTTTTCGAAACTTGAAAATTGAAGAAAACAAATTACAAACTTATAGGTAACAAGTACTGCTGAATACCATGTTACAACTTACTAGTAACTTCTAACTAGTAACTATTTTATTTACTCATGTCATTAAATTATTTCATCGTTATAGCTGATATATTAATGTTATGTTAAACATAATAATTATATGTTAATAAATAATAATTTTAAGTTAAATTTGTAATTATTAGTTTGTATTATAAACTTCACAGTTAAACAGGAGCCTTGGAAACTTGGACAGGCTGAGAGATGGCTTCGTTTTTAACTTCTTTGTCATTAACTTGTACGTTGACAGTAGTTCAATCATCATAACTTTCACTTCGTATACATTTACAAAGATTTTACTATAGAAATAACTTATACCATTGTAATAATTTCACTTCTTTGTCATTAACTTGTTACGTTGACATAGTCAGCATCAATACTTAAAATTCAGTAATCACATTAAATATTTACTTATATGATATCAGCATCTACCCATGGTTAAAGTATCTCTGATATGTTGTCGTTAAAGTTTAAATGGCAGTTGCCATCGTGATTTGATTTGAGAACTGTTAAAAATAAAATTGTTGCTATTGTCTCACGTGTCTATAGCTATTTAACAAATATGTTATACTTTTAATAATTACTAGACGCCCCGAGCGTAGCTGTAGGGTTGCGAGTGGCTGTCCTCAAACTACTGGACTCTAGTGTCGAATTTTTGTCGATGGCACAATATTTTATGTATAAATGTCCGAGTATTTGCGTTTCATTTTTCCACTGGACAAATATCGATATTACCTGAACAGACCGTGACGACAACCTAACATTCTGGCAACCTGACTTAGCATACGCCCTCAGACTTTGCCAGTGAGAGTGCAAAAAAGTGGAGACTGCACGGAACACAGTCTGCTGGGTGAAGAACTTTTGCAATGCGAGTGAACGTCGGTCGCTGCACTCTATGTTGGGTCACTATAAAACATCGCATATATCGGTGTTAAAATCGGAGTTACATAATCGATAATCGGTTTTCCAACACAACAACAACAAGCAATTAACAACCCTAAATATGACTAACCTCGCGTTAGGGTCGGCCAATCACAGTTTATGTTTTAACGGGATGGTATTAATAAATTTGTAACAACAACCTCAGTGTGCATATCTTCACGTTTACTCGCTATTTTTTATTTACTTAGTGCTGCTTTTTGTGTGTGTCAATCTCTACACGTTCTTTGCATTGTCTTTGATGAGCAAAGTCTGCGGCGTATGCTACGCCACGGGTCTCTCCCAGAGTTCTTCTTTTCATTCACTCACAGTCGTTTGCCCAAACCCACCCATTTTGACAACTGTGTCTTTCATGAAGTCTTCACCCGTCACTAAATCATAGCGCTTATGCTACGCTGATACGCCGCGTCAGCTAGTGTTGGCTATAAAAGGGGTAAAAGAACTGGCTACAAACAGACATATGTAAAAAAAATAATCTAAAACTTGTTTCGCTGGGGCTTGAATCACAGACTCTTCCCCGTATAAGGCTGACGTGATTACCAGTACACTACGATCTCACCTTATTCTGTAGTGTGAACTGAGCAATTGAGAAACGCAAGACTATTGCTGTCTCTATACATATGTCGACCCCCAGCTGAGTGGTCGATTCGTCATGCTCGGTGGTGTCTCGCATGGTCCCACTAAGAGAACTATATATACAGATTAATATATAACAAAAAAAAACAAAAAATATTAATAAGCTCCGATCATGAAATCATTCAAATACGTGCAAAAGAATAAAGAGAAGTCATATATCAATGACAGAAAAAATATATTAAGTTTAAAAAGTTACAGTATAGATATTACTATTACTACATAGCATCAGCATATTAAACTTAAATTATAAGAATAAAAGAACAGTTTTAATATTGCTCTAGGTACTAGTTCTTGTACATGCACACTACAACACTCAATACAACACTGTCGCTTGGTACACACTACAACAGTTTATTGCTGATCTTTCGTTCAAGTCGTTTAATCAATTCATTGTAAAATGTAAATCGTTGACAGTTGACGATGTCACAAAGTGGATAGAATATACTCTCCATTTGTAAGGATAATAAATATTTTAATAGATAAGTATTACATAACTACATTATAATATAATTTAAAGTAACACCCTATTAGCTCTTACACATAAATAATGGATATGATTCGAATCCGATCCGGTAAATTTAGGGCCAAACATCGGTCGGATCCAGCAAATAGTTAAAAAACATATCCAGGGCCGATCCCTAATAATAAGTTACAAAATTTCACTACAACATAAAAGTTAACAAAGAATCCAAACGTATTGTATCGATAAACCCATGTTTGGAATGATAGTTAATCAAGATAACAATATGACGAAGCCACATGATGTTTTTTTACACAATCACACAAACTCTTACACACAAACACGCACACACAACACAACACACATACATAATTTTATATGTCAAATAATTATTTATTCATTTGTTTTATGCCATGTTTTACCTTGTATTTATGATTTAAAATGTTTCTTTGTTTTTGTGTGTCATTTATTTTAAGAATCCTTAGAAAATAATTACAAAGTTATCAGCATTCTATATACACATTTTGTTTCCTTATAGATATGCTATTCATATATAGCAATATAAAACAAGTATTATTTCAATTGCATGGCTGAAAAAATAACACAACTTTCAAAGAACAAGAACATCACTTTTTATTAGGGCTGCGTAAATTAACGATTAATTTCTTGATTAATTGTTTAAAATTATAACGAATACATTTTTTAACGATTAATCGACCCACCAATTATAAATGTACTGGAAGTTAAAAAGTAAAATATTTGGGCTATAAATATAAAGTAATTTCCAGACGATTACACAAAAATGTTTGGTTTTAAACTATTGACTGACATGAATGTTCAAAATGTTGATAAATGTTATAGTGTCCATTGAGAGAAATCGTTTGCCTACCATGCAATGTTCCCTCATAAGTCCTAAGCTTCGTTGGTCCGTGTGCACATTTAAAAAAAAACAACTCGTGTGCAAACTTGCACAACGTCCATTTTTGTGCAATATTTTACAAAATTTGTGGCGTGCTGATTCTAAACTCCTGCGTGGTGTGGGTCAAATATCTGCTCAGTCGCGCTGCTTAAGGGAACATTGCTACCTTGGTTCTAACACTTCGCTTACATATCACCTGCATACCAAACATCCACTACAGTATCGGAAACTTCAGCTGAGACAATCTAAAGATATGTGAACGATTGTTTAGCTTGGCTGGTTATATTGTCAATAAGACCCGTTCATCACTTGAACCAAATAATGTCAATACACGTGTCTGTTTGCGTTGTTGGTTAAAAGATGTCATATAAAGAAGACATATCAGTGTTATTTGTTCTTTTGACAAGTATTTTAATAAATGTTACTTATAACATCATATACATTTCAATTTTTGACTTTAATCGAAACTAACAATTATATTAATCATTAATTTTTCTAAAGTTAAAGATTAAATTTAAATGTATAGTTAACAGCCCTTTTTTTAATTAAAAGAACATTGTATTAACATATTAGATATGCATTAAAATTGGATTTTCCGCAAACTCCGCACCACCAAGATCCATTACTGACGTGTTATAAAAAAATACATTTGAAAAACAGAATGGGACAAATTAATTATTCGATCTACCTTTTTACCAAAAGAAAAGTTTATAAACTTATAATTTACAATTCAATGAGACTAATTAGTATTTTTGTGTTGCTTAAATGTTTCTTTGAATGTAACACAATAATATATGTACATATAAAAACTCGAAGAACAAATTGTATCGTTAAATCGTATTAATATCAAATTATGAAAACTATGAAATGCTATACGTTTACTTTAAAAGATATGCTTTTATAACAATTTAACCAATGCAGTATCATTGGTTTGCTTTCGACAGAAAGCCAATCTATTTTATCAAAGTGGCATGCCACTTGATCTCGTTCCTACAATAAGGGATACAATGTAAATGAATAGTTAAACCTTAGTTTAATTTTGAAAACTTATATCACTGTTTATTGCTAAAGTAATTTAAGGTGTAGAATAGATAATGAGATTTCCCTTTTTGCACATATGATTACAGGCTAAATATTACTTTTAAAATTATTTTTTAAAAAACTATAAGATAAAACCTTACAAAAATGCACGTGATAAAACACACCATTCACACGAACACCTAAAGTGGCAATAAGAACATGTAGGATAGCAGTCAGGAGACGTTAAAAGTATTAGAGAAGACTCTCTATGATTTAAAGAATAGCTATATTAATTAAGATGAAATCAGGAAGATTTTAAGACATACAGTAAAATTAAAGTCCTTGTACATTACAGCTGGAAAAGGGAATTGCATTTGATTTAGAAAATTTGTAGTAATTTTCATTATAAAATTGAAACTGATATTTTAGAATTGTGAAATAGAGTTGTGGTACTCAAATTAATTTTTAAAATTTACTATCTAGATTTTAATACATAATTATTTGTAAACTTAATATTTATATGTAGAAACGCAATTCGTTAACTATACGTTTCAATATTTATAAAGATATTATTTAATTTAATATAAATTTTCTTAGCATGACATTCCTGTTGATTCTGTTAAATCGGGAATAAAATCAACATCGTCTTGTGATGTAAATATATTGTTAAGTTTTTTAGACAAGAATCTAATAACTTTTAGTTATGTTGTTAAAATTAGTTTAAGAAAAAATGTATTTAATGTCCTTCTGAACATACATCTTGTCATAGTCAATAAAACTCAGATTAGGTCTAGGGGGTAAATCGTGAGAGGTGACTCTATGACCTTTCGCACTGGGTGACACCAAATTTAGTGACGCCTCTGCTGTTATGTCAATTTCTTTTTGACATATTTTAAGTGCGTTATTAATACCAACGTTTTTTAGAATAATAATAATAAATAATATGAAACATTGTTAAATTTAAAAAAATAAAAATTTAAAAGAAATTGATCGTCATCGAAATTGTTCAAATAATTGTCATGATCCTATATAATAAAAGGCTAAGTTCTGTCCCGTCATCGTCTTGTCTCTCAAACACTACATGACTCCTACACCAATAACATCAAGTTTACGCGGACGTTCAAAACGAGTTACTTTTGGTACAGTATTTCTTCCAAGACTTTATTTTTATTTATGCGCGTTGGGATTTATAGTCAAAAGCTCTGTTTTTACGAGTTATTTATTTTAACTATAATGAATAGTATTTTTGACGTGATGCACATGTATGCCGTCGAGACGGCTGTTGAGGGGGAGTTACAACATGCCATCGAACGGTGGAGGAACGTCCTTGGACGGGCTTTGTTGCTCGTAGTAAACATAAAACATTATCTTCATAATAATAATACTATAGACTATATAGATGTACTGAGATATAACATAAAACATTCTCTTCATAATAATAATACTATAGACTATATAGATGTACTGAGATATAACATAAAACATTCTCTTCATAATAATAATACTATAATATATAGATTTACTGAGATATAACATAAAACATTCTCTTCATAATAATAATACTATATAGATGTACTGAGATATAACATAAAACATTCTCTTCATAATAAGACTTGTGTCTGGTCAAGTGACAAGTCATTAACACACTGTGGTCTGCTTAACAACTGTCTTTAATCATTATATACAATTCACTGTGATCAACTGTACAATCAACTACTTAAGCAGCTCGTATGCAATCAACTGCAATCAACCCCGGTTGCGTCTTGAACCGTACATTTATAGCCAGCTATTCTCCCAGTCCCTGACAAGCACGCTTACAGTTCACATCACAAACCACGTGTTTCATACTAGTTCAAGTCATTGCATTCTCATGCAATGTAAACACAACAACACGTCTCTCACATCTCCCTTCTAACAAAAACAAATGAATGACCCAGATTATCAATAAGAGAATACCACAATTAAAAACATCGAAAAATTCAGTACATTAACTCTAACACTGCATCTCCAACTGTCGTTCAAAACACAGCACACCTTTATGTCTCTTTGTCTGGGTATTTCTTGGGTGGCTGCACCTGTCTCCCGTATCTTGTTGTTGTTGCTGCTGACTTCGCATGCTGAGTAGCGATCTTTGCTGATGACACATTTCGTCCAACGCCGGGAGCGTCTTCTTCATGCTCTATTTCTGGTGTGCCATACTCGAAAGTATCTGTCACACCTCTCCTTCCACGAAATGCCTGTCTCAGCATGTTGTTGTTTCGTCTGTATGTCACACCATCGTTAGACTTTGTATGACCTTGGCGTCGTTGCTGCTGACACGACGACTACTGGCTGTCACGAGCCTTTATGTTCTAACTGCATTTTTGCGTTGCTTACACTCTGAGAGTGTGTACGTCTGTTGATTCTATTTGATTCGTTGTAATAATTCTTCTTTTGTGACCTCTTATATTTGTTGCTTATTACGCCAACAATTTTAATCATATTAAGCTTTTGACAAGCTTGCAGACCAAGAATAGGCTTTGAGTGCGTCTTGACTATTTGAAATTCCAGCAGCTCTGTCTTGTCTTTCACAGAGCATTTGATTGATGTTTTGCCTACAACAGGCTATGTTTCCCCACTGTATGTAGTGAGCCTTGCTGTTGATTTCTGCATTTTTCCCATTCTTAGTTGACTAATCAATCTGTGTGGCAGAATGTTTACTTGTGCACCCGTGTCCAGTGTGAACATCACTGGCCTCTGTTCAAGCGTAACGATTTCCCTCCATTCATCACTCGTTGCGTGTTGTGTGGACACACTTTCTATGCAGAATGCTTCTTGATTATAGTTCACGTGTTCTTTTAGTTGACAACTTTTACACCTTTTGATTTGCATACCGCAGAAAAAATGATTCAATTTTCCACAGTTGTGGCATAACTTAACAAAAGCAGGACATTTTCTAGGTTCATGGTTTTTTTCCAAAATATTTGCATTTGCCTGCTTTTATGTGTGTACTTGACCTTACATCTTGCTTGACATTTTGACTTGTCTTGTGCGTACTTGGTCTCTCACATATGTTTGAGTTCACAGCTTGAACATTCGTTTCCTCATCTAAAGCTTTGAGTTGCCATTCTGACGTTTCCGCCGCGTTGCATATAATTTCAGCCTTGTTTAAATTCAGGTCTAATTCTCTCAGTAGTCTAGCCCTGAGATATTCATTATTTACTCCAGCCACAATTATGTCCTTTATCAGCGACTCTGTTAATTTTCAAAGTCACAAGACTTTGCTTTAAGATTAAGGTCTGTTATAAAAGTATCGAAATGTTCTCCTTCACCTTGCTTTCTGGAGAAAAACACGTGTCTCTCGACTGTCACATTCTTTCTTGGCAAACAATAATTCTCGAATTTCAGTAATAAGCACTTCACTGAATGAAAATCTGTGTCACAATCGTCACATTGTTGTCCAGTCCACTGGAATGTATTGTACACTTCTACCGCTTCTTGGCCAATAAAATGTAGCAGTGTCATGCTCTGTAGTTCTTTGCTTTTTGTGTCGAGTCCACTGGCTATCTTAAATATCTGGAAAGACTGCTTAAATCTCTTCGAATTTGCAGCAATGTTTCCGTTTAGCTCCAGTGGTTGTGGTGGGTGGAGTCGGTCCATCTGACACCATTTAATAGTTATGGCGTCAGTACTTCAAATAGTCTTGAGACACTTCTGACACCATGTATTAGGACTTGCAGGTCAATTAACATGACTTTAACACACTGTGGTCTGGTTAACAACTGTCTTTAATCACTATATACAATTCACTGTGATCAACTGTACAATCAACTACTTAAGCAGCTCGTATGCAATCAACTGCAATCAACCCCGGTTGCGTCTTGAACCGTACATTTATAGCCAGCTATTCTCCCAGTCCCTGACCAGCACGCTTACAGTTCACATCACAAACCATGTGTTTCATACTAGTTCAAGTCATTGCATTCTCATACAATTTAAACACAACAACACGTCTCTCACATCTCCCTTCTAACAAAAACAAATGAATGACCCAGATTATCAATAAGAGAATACTACAATTAAAAACATCGAAAAATTCAGTACATTAACTCTAACACTGAATCTCCAACTGTCGTTCAAAGCTCAGCACACCTTTATGTCTCTTTGTCTGGGTATTTCTTGGTGGCTGCACCTGTCTCCCGTATCTTGATGTTGTTGCTGCTGACTTCGCATGATGAGTAGCGATCTTTGCTGATGACCCATTTCTTCCAACGCCGGGAGCGTCATCTTCATGCTCTATTTCTGGTGTGCCATACTCGAAAGTATCTGTCACACCTCTCCTTCCACGAAATGCCTGTCTCAGCATGTTGTTGTTTCGTCTGTATGTCACACCATCGTTAGACTTTGTATGACCTTGGCGTCGTTGCTGCTGACACGACGACTACTGGCTGTCACGAGCCTTTATGTTCTAACTGCATTTTTGCGTTGCTTACACGCTGAGGGTGTGTACGTCTGTTGATTCTATTTGATTCGTTGTAATAATTCTTCTTTTGTGACCTCTTATATTTGTTGCTTATTACGCCAACAATTTTAATCATATTAAGCTTTTGACAAGCTTGCAGACCAAGAATAGGCTTTGAGCGCGTCTTGACTATTTGAAATTCCAGCAGCTCTGTCTTGTCTTTCACAGAGCATTTGATTGATGTTTTGCCTACAACAGGCTATGTTTCCCCACTGTATGTAGTGAGCCTTGCTGTTGATTTCTGCATTTTTCCCATTCTTAGTTGACTAATCAATCTGTGTGGCAGAATGTTTACTTGTGCACCCGTGTCCAGTGTGAACATCACTGGCCTCTGTTCAAGCGTAACGATTTCCCTCCATTCATCACTCGTTGCGTGTTGCGTGGACACACTTTCTATGCAGAATGCTTCTTGATTATAGTTCACGTGTTCTTTTAGTTGACAACTTTTACACCTTTTGATTTGCATACCGCAGAAAAATGATTCAATTTTCCACAGTTGTGGCATAACTTAACAAAAGCAGAACATTTTCTAGGTTCATGGTTTTTTCCACAATATTTGCATTTGCCTGCTTTTATGTGTGTACTTGACCTTACATCTTGCTTGACATTTTGACTTGTCTTGTGCGTACTTGGTCTCTCACATGTGTTTGAGTTCACAGCTTGAACATTCGTTTCCTCATCTAAAGCTTTGAGTTGCCATTCTGACGTTTCCGCCGCGTTGCATATAATATCAGCCTTGTTTAAATTCAGGTCTAATTCTCTCAGTAGTCTAGCCCTGAGATATTCATTATTTACTCCAGCCACAATTATGTCCTTTATCAGCGACTCTGTTAAATTTTCAAAGTCACAAGACTTTGCTTTAAGATTAAGGTCTGTTATAAAAGTATCGAAATGTTCTCCTTCACCTTGCTTTCTGGAGAAAAACACGTGTCTCTCGACTGTCACATTCTTTCTTGGCAAACAATAATTCTCGAATTTCAGTAATAAGCACTTCACTGAATGAAAATCTGTGTCACAATCGTCACATTCATGTCCAGTCCACTGGAATGTATTGTACACTTCAACCGCTTCTTGGCCAATAAAATGTAGCAGTGTCATGCTCTGTAGTTCTTTGCTTTTTGTGTCGAGTCCACTGGCTATCTTAAATATCTGTAAAGACTGCTTAAATCTCTTCGAATTGGCAGCAATGTTTCCGTTTAGCTCCAGTGGTTGTGGTGGGTGCTGTCGGTCCATCTGACACCATTTAATAGTTATGGCGTCAGTACTTCAAATAGTCTTGAGACACTTCTGACACCATGTATTAGGACTTGCAGGTCAATTAACATGACTTTAACACACTGTGGTCTGGTTAACAACTGTCTTTAATCACTATATACAATTCACTGTGATCAACTGTACAATCAACTACCGAAGCAGCTCGTATGCAATCAAATGCAATCAACCCCGTTTGCCTCTTGAACCGTACATTTATAGCCAGCTATTCTCCCAGTCCCTGACCAGCACGACTACAGTTCACATCACAAACCAGGTGTTTCATACTAGGGCAAGTCATTGCATTTTCATACAATGTAAACACAACACGCCTCTCACACTATAGACTATATAGATGTACTGAGATGTAACATAAAACATTCGCTTCAAAATAATAATACTATAGACTATATAGATGTACTGAGATAGAACATAAAACATTCTCTTCATAATAATAATACTATATAGATGTACTGAGATGTAACATAAAACATTCTATTATAATAATAATCTATCTATCTATATATAAAGTAATGGGGGTGAGACTGCAATCAGGCTTTTGAAAAGGTAAATGCATACAATAAAAACAGGGTATTAGTAGGCCTGACAGGACGTAACACAACAGCGAACGTTTCGGCAAAGAGCCTTCTTCAACGGACAAGTAGTACACAAATAAAACGAATAAAACGAAATAATAGAAAAAAAACACTTAGCAGCGGTGAAATCCAAGTAGTCCAGTAGAGATAAAGCAAGGAGAGAAAAGTAAGAGCTTAAATAGGAAAGGAAAGGGTGGGTGTGGCTAATCAATCAGCTTGTCTCATCCCAAATCCTGTAAGGATTCTATTCCATTTTCACAACTCCTTCGCCTCCGTAGGCTGTGTCAATCTAATGAGGACTTTTTGGAAAAGGCGTTGGAAATGGTGGAGTTTTTTTAGACAAAGGTCTTACCCTGAAGCTATACTTCAATCTGCACTTCAGCGAGTTAAAAACTTCACTCGTGTCGACGCCTTTGTATCTCGCTCCAGTGATAGTAATGAAAGGAGCAAATTGGTGCTCACATACCATCCCCACAACATCAGAGCAAAGGAAATATTTTTGAAAATCCGCACAATCCTCCTCGCGGACCCTGAGACAAACAACATATTTTCCACCCCACCCCTCATTGTATTCAGGAGGGATAAAAATCTGCGAGACCTATTGGTTCGTAGCCGTCTGCTTATTCCGTCCTCCCATCTGGGCACCAAGCCATGTGGTCGTAATCGCTGCAAGACATGTCCCTTTGTTACCCAGACGGACCAGATTGTCTTCCCTAAGGGGATATTCAAGATTAGGAATGGCTATCTTTGTACTAGCCGCAATGTGGTCTACACCATTGTGTGTAAGCGCTGTCCTTTGAAGTACATTGGTGAAACGGGGAGGTTACTCTCTTGCCGTATCGCGGAACATGTACGTGCCATTAAACAAGACAAACAGTGTCCTGTCTCCCGACACTTCAATGGACGGGACCACATGGGCGTCGATGACATGTCTGTCACCGCCTTGGTTTCTTGTACAAACACACCCGGCCGGGTCAGTCTGGAGAATAGACTAATCCATGAATATGGGACTCTTACACCACATGGGATCAACGTTGTGTTCGCACTGACAAGCTGATTGATTAGCCACACCCACCCTTTCCTTTCCTATTTAAGCTCTTACTTTTCTCTCCTTGCTTTATCTCTACTGGACTACTTGGATTTCACCGCAGCTAAGTGTTTTTTTTTCTATTATTTCGTTTTATTCGTTTTATTTGTGTACTACTTGTCCGTTGAAGGAGGCTCTTTGCCAAAACGTTCGCTGTTGTGTTACGTCCTGTCAGGCCTACTAATACCCTGTTTTTATTTTATGCATTTACCTATCTATCTATATAATTTTCTTTGTGGTCGGACCCTGCGAATCAACAAGAAGCTGCATGTGCAACAGATACAAATTACTGCACCAATGCATCAAAAGGTGTGCAAATTAAATATGCGCTGTAAAAAAAAATTATATGACGTCATTGTTTTCGCTGATATTTTAATTTTGAAAAAAGGGAACAATGTAAAAAGAGGATGTGATGATGGGTAATTATAACATCAAAAAACAAAGGGGGCGCCATATGTGCCCTATAACCCCTATTATAAAATACTTTGTGTGCATGTCAGAAAGTTTAATATTTCGTATTGATCAAACAAGGACAAGTTAGTTGGGATTTTGAAAAAGGTCGGTGCGTAGGAGCCCTAAAAAAGTGCATAAAAGGGATAAAAGAACTCTCCATGAGCAAGTCTGCGGCGTATGCTATGCCACGGGGCGTCTAGTGCTATATAGATGTACTAAGATATAACATAAACCATACTCTTCATAATAATATATAGATGTACTGAGAAATAACTTCATTTTTAAATACACTTTATTGTGGGCATCTCTATTAAAACAAAATAAATTAACACCTTTTCTCGGGCTTGATAATCTTCAGTTGATTACCTTGAATTTGAAGAAAGTAAGGAATTTCTTAACAGTTCTTTTATTCTGTAAAGTACATAACATCTAATGAATTTATTTTTGCCCATTATGTTTCTACACTCCAAGGTTCTATTAGTTCTAGATAATATTTTACATATGTTAACCGATTTTGGCCTTTGCTGAAACGTTTACACATTTAAATTTTTAATGAGAAATTATGAAGGTTTTATAACTATTGCATTATTTTAACATTGGTTTGTTTCTCTGTATGTTTTAAATCTTTTTCCATACCTCCTTTGTCGACCAGACTCCATTACATGACAACAGCCGCAGAAGAACTGTGGATAACTGAGTAACTAAATGACTCATTTAAAGACTGCGCCATGAAGATTCAGCGGGTCCCAAACACTTACAGAAGAGCAGAAACTTTTAATCAGTAGTGAATAAATACATTGTAATGTTACATTTATTCATTCTGTTTATATGACCAACTATGTTAATTGTTTCAATCTGTTTATTCTTATCTGATAAATACCTACACTGGTCCTACTGGTGGAATTGATCAGAAGTCGATGGCATCACTACTGTTAAAGTTTCTCAAAACATCTAATATATTCATTATGGTATTGAAGGAAAAGTATTTGGTTTAAAGATATACAATATATAATATTATTTTAATAGTATTTATTTATGGAAACTTAACATGTCATTAAATACTTGACTAAAAAATGCACAACCTACTCACTGTGTTTGAACAACCTACTCACTGTGTTTGAACAACCTACTCACTGTGTTTGAACAACCTACTCACTGTGTTTGAACAACCTACTCACTGTGTTTGAACAACCTACTCACTGTGTTTGAACAACCTACTCACTGTGTTTGAACAACCTACTCACTGTGTTTGAACAACCTACTCACTGTGTTTGAACAACCTACTCACTGTGTTTGAACAACCTACTCACTGTGTTTGAACAACCTACTCACTGTGTTTGAACAACCTACTCACTGTGTTTGAACAACCTACTCACTGTGTTTGAACCATCAGCACAACAACAAGTTTTGGTTTCATCTCTGCCTTTACTAAAAAAACAAAACAATGAACTTTTCTCTGAAACTATTTGGTTTATTATGTATTTACTATATATTAAGTGATTTTAGATCGCTGAGTGTATGATTATTTAACGGCGATAAAATATTATATAAATTCCTAGTAGTGTACGTGTTCTTATCGCTGTTACTTAGGCTAATTATATACATGTCTATTTGTTACTGAGACTAATTCTATACATGTCTATTTGTTACTGAGACTAATTCTATACATGTCTATTTGTTACTGAGACTAATTCTATACATGTCTATTTGTTACTGAGACTAATTCTATACATGTCTATTTGTTACTGAGACTAATTCTATACATGTCTATTTGTTACTGAGACTAATTCTATACATGTCTATTTGTTACTGAGACTAATTCTATACATGTCTATTTGTTACTGAGACTAATTCTATACATGTCTATTTGTTACTGAGACTAATTCTATACATGTCTATTTGTTACTGAGACTAATTCTATACATGTCTATTTGTTACTGAGACTAATTCTATACATGTCTATTTGTTACTGAGACTAATTCTATACATGTCTATTTGTTACTGAGACTAATTTTATACATGCCTATTTAATTACAGTACATTGGATAGATCATACATTTTGACAAATCATTTTTATCATCGGCACAAATCTGCCTGCAAAATTTCAGCTCACTAGCATACGAGAAAATCGATCCAAAGATTTTTGGCATTCACAACATCAAATAAGCAATCAAGCAGACGCCACCAGTTAATATAAAGGATTTAAAATTAAGAGCTGTCATCGAAATGTCTTGTAGTTATGATGTTATAATTTACTAATTGCGCTTTGTTAGAGGCATAGCATAGAGGACATAGACATAATCCGTTTAATCAAATTTAGTTAACAACAAAACAAACAAACACACACACTCACTCAAACACAAACACACTCACGCTTACATTTATTTATTTCCATACACATAAAAAAATATGAATAACATCTAAATAATGGTTCTGTTTACATCATTCCCTTTTACAAATTTATATTAGCACAAACGATTACGTCACGTTAACATATTTTATGGCGAGAAACACGCTCTGTTAATCTCGACACAAAAATGCCTATGATTTTACTTCTAAATGTTCAATACCTTTTCTTTTTTTTAAATGTGGGAGTTTTCTTTCATAATGTGCACACAAAGACGCGCTTTGGCACAACATTTATAAGATATGCATTAAAACTTGGATTTCCTATAAATACCGCACCACAAAAAACTATTACTAACAAATGACGTGATAAAAACATATTTCATTAACAAAGCTGTTCATATTACTGATTCGATCAATCTTTTTTACAAATGAAATGTTTGTGAATTTATAATTTAAATTTCAATGAGACTAACTAGTATTTTTTTGTGTGGCTTAAATGTTTGTTTGAATGTAACTAAATATAATATATGTACATAGAAAATTGGAAGAACCGAATGTATCATTAATTGGTATTATTATTAAATCATAAAAAAACAATGAAATGAATTAATTTAAGCCAATACATGTACTTGTTTATCAATTTATACATTACATCTTCAAAATGACATAAGAAGAAAGCTTATCTATTTTATCAAAGTGGCATGCCACTTTACCTCGCTCCCTATAATAAGGGATAACATGTGCATGAATTGTTGAACAATAGTTCAACTTACATTACTGGTTTTTGCTAGGTAACTTAAGATCTAGAATATTATAATAAAATCAACATCTCCTTGTGCTGTAAATATATTGTAAAATTTTTAGTCAAGAGTTTAACGACACTTAGTTATGTTAAAATTATTTGCAGTAAAATTTCACTAATGTTGGTCTGAACATACATCTTGACATAGTCAACAAACCATAGATGTCACTAAAAGGGAAAGGGCCCGGGAGGTGCGGACAGCACGGGAATACACTATGAAAAGCGATTCTAAATAAAACATTAATGTCTGTATGTTTCCAATATATGACACTGACAAACTCGGGTTAGGTCCATGGGGTAGATATGTATGGGTGACACTATGAGCTACAAAAGTGGGTGAGACCAACCATAGTGACGTCTCTACTCTTCTGTCCATTTCTTGTTGACATCGTTTGAGTTTGTTAATATTTTCCCTGTGTTAAAATACTAATAATAAATAAAATGAAACATCGTAATATTTAAAAATCATCTTAGTGAAACCATTTACAGCATCTCTCTTGCCGTCCTCGGGAAGAAGGAAATAAAAAAATGCAGATTGGTTTAAGGCAAACTGGTTAACAATGAAACCCGTGACAGAGACAAAGAGAAGAGCCCTATTGGACTACAAAGCTGCCCCAGTACATGGCACACTGCAATGTCTCAGAAAGGCCAGAAACACAGCCCGGAAGACTGCACGTTTTTGCGCAAACACATATTGGGTTGACCTCTGTAAAATCATTCAATCTGCTACCAATCAGGGAGATATAAAAACACATGCACTAAGTTTCACACTGGACCTACAATTTCAAAGTCAGCTCCACTCAAGTCAAAAACATTCGAGATGATGAAAAAACGAGACAAGCAGATGCAGTGCTGGACTGAGCTCTCACTAGAACTCTATGCAACACAGAATGTAGTATCTGACTCTGCACTAGAGAAAATCCCAGATCTACCCGTGATATATCAGCTTTATGCTCCACCACCAAAGAGGAAGTTAGTAAGGCATTTGATCATTTGAGAAATGTGAAGGCTCCAGGTAAAGATGGCATTCATGCTAAAGTCCTTAAGTACGTCAAGCCAGTACTATTGAAGTCTCTGAAAGAGCTCATATGCGATTGCTGGGAACGCTGTCACATCCCACAGGATATGCGTGATGCCAAAATAGTCACGCTTTACAAAAACAAAGGTGATCGCAGCAATTGCAAAAATTATCGATGCATATCTCTACTTGGTATTGTGGTCCTTGCACAACTACAAATTCTGGCTACAAATGTATACCCGGAAACTCAATGCGGTTTTAGGGCTTGCTCGGTCTGCCAAAGACATGATTTTCTCGTTCCGTAAGCTACAAGAGAAATGTTGGGAGAAACAGAATGACCTCTTCATAGCGTTCATAAAGTTAACAAAGGCATTTGACCTGGTCGTGGGGCCCTTAATATCGTATATTTATTTTCTTTTGTAAGTTTTTTAACTCATATTTTCATTATCCGTTTGGACTTTTTTTAGCACACGTTCGCAAAATGTTTCTGCCAGAATTGTTGTTAAAAAGTACCACTCATTGGTTTCTTTGCATTTATTCATTTATAATAAGATTGTTGCAACGCTCGACGGGTCCGTTAGTTATATATAAATTATACAATTGATATACCCTCACTCAGTAGCGTGAGTGTGCTGACCATTTTTCCCAGTAATAGTTGTTGGTTATTACATTTTTTGCCAAGTTATTAATCAGATTTATATATTACTAACCATTTTGATAATAGTACCTGTAAAAAGGCAACAGCTTTATACCCCTCAGATCAATTTAAGATGCGTACACGAAAATTTGCGCACCTTAATTTGACAATACAAGATTTTTGAAAGCGCAACTTTCAAAATAAAGTATTGGAAAAAAATACCGCACCAAAATGAACTCGTTTTGAATGTCCCCATGAAAGTTTCCATTATCGAAATGAGATTTAATATTTCTCTTTAAGTCTCAACATTTTCTGATTTTGTAATTGATTGATTTCGGGCAAAATGGACAATTACGAAAAAATATAGTAAAACATCTGCAGGTTAACATGAACCGTCCTGCCAAATTTGGTCCCCGTCCGTCATTTGGTTTTTCCGTAATTGTGGAACTTAGAGTCGAAAAGTGAAACATACAAACATACAAACATACAAAGATACAAACACCAACTGAGCTTTATATATTAGATATATATATATATATGTGTGATCAGGCATGGGCTGCGCGCTACATAAATTTACATGACATAATAACGATATAACATAATAATAGCAAATGCACAGTGAATTACACACGGCACAGAGTGGTACTGCTGAAAAAAAGTTTTAAAGTATTCACAAATATGGCTAGGGAATGTGTCGATAAAATTCCTGATACACTTGATTTTTATAATCCGCCTACAGCTCGTTCCGGACGTTCATCTTCAGCACTAAATAGTGCGCACCAATTGTGACTGCAACCATAATACTGCACAATGTTTTAAAAAATTAAATATGTGACTGTAAAGTAAGACATATCAAGCTTCATTGAAAATTATAACTTTTTTAGTTTATTCGCGGTTTGATCCAAACATTATTACCACAACACTATCACAAACATGTAAACAATAAAATGCTACTTTTTAAAATGTGAATAACAAAGACATATTTATTTTCCTTACAACATAAGTTGTAAGATGTGCTAAGTGATAAAATTTAAGATTAAAGTAGCAACAGTTAATCTTATTTATAATACACAATATCATAGCCCAAGTCTCAGGTTTGATCCGTAAGGCGATGACGTTATTTCTTTAGCTTATATTTTAATACAAGGCGTGCATTGGAAGGAGCGCAAAAAAGTGTGCAAAATAAGGTTGTGGACAGCTTAACTTACTTGGGGTCTCAAATACACTGTTCATTGAGGT